>PVIR01023370.1:0-27241 GCA_004026965.1 Petromus typicus | reverse complement strand
TGAGTAGATAACCCACTTTTGGGTTTCTCTTCTGTCTCTCTTAGGCAAAAGCTTTCTTTCTCAATAAAGTTTTACTCTTAACATCTGTCATTCCTAAAATTCATTCTTCAATTTTAGGGAACACGAACTTGCATTTTAGGTATCTAGCAGGTTGGGAGGTAGGCTTACTCCCATGTATCAGAGGCACACACTTGTAACCCTGTCGTCACGCGAGAGGCTGGTGCAGGAAGATGGCTACTAGTTCAAGACTAGCCTGTCAAAACAAACCTGAGATCATTAAAGATGGTTCCCTTTTGACATATGAGTTAGAGGGATAAATGTTGTAGAACATTGTTTTTTTAATAGCAAACATTTGCATATACTATATCAGGCTACGTATTAATCTGTGTTCATATATAACTCTGATCAAAACTAAAAAATCACTTAACAAATGAGACAAGATGGTCTTAAAAGTGTTGTTTAATATAAAATTCCTTAGGTAGAAAATAGCAAAGAGAGGGCCGGGGAGTTAGCTCAGTGGTTCCGGCGCCTGTCTTGCAAGCGCAAGGGCCCGGGTTCGATTCCCCGGTAACCACATAACAATACTGGGTGTGGAGACCCACACCCAGCAGCAACCAGTACCACATACCACAGTGCCGGGCGTGGGGGTGCCGGTAATCCCAGCACTCGGGAGGCAGAGGCAGGAGGATTGTGATGTGAGTTTGAGGCTGAGCTCAGGGCCAGCCTGAACCACAAAGCGAGACCCTGTCTCAAAAAACCTAAAAAAAAAGAAAATAGCAAAGAGAGGCAGAAAGGGGAGGCTAGTGACCAGATCCCAAGCAGGATCTTGATTACTTCAATGTCCTTTTGAGAAAACAGCTCAAGCTACAGTCATATGGTTTGTGCATTTTTATGAATGTATTTTTTACTTCAGTAAAAAGCTTACATATAAAATAAGCACCAGTCCATATTCCCCTTGAGATTCAGGTGCAGTCTGTGTACTTCCTTATAATCCTCCTCAGCATAAGATTGAATTTGCAGTGGCTCCCAGCTGACAGCTTTTCCTTTTTTGGCTTCCCTTCCTTGCAGGATTTCTGAACACACCTAAGAGACAGTGACGAGCATCAGGTCAGCATTGACAGGACCCATCCCGATAGCCACCTTCTCCTTGTGAGCCTCCGGTCTTGCCTTCTATAGCAGCTCTATCTGGGTTGCTCCCGTAGCACTCTTCACATTCTCGCATCCCCAGCAACACAGCCTAATGATCAAGGTAGTTGGCAGGATAGATGCTCATAAAACAAGTCCCCCTTCAATGACCTTCCTGTCTGCATCACCATCTTCTTCTTTATTTATTTATTTAGCAGTCCTGGGGATCGAACTCAGGACCTTGCTACATCCCTGGCCCTGTACGGCCGTCTTATTTCCACACTGACAACACTTCTAGGCTTTCACCATGGTCTCGCTACCACTTAAGCATAGCAAATTGGGAGAATCACTTTAAAATGTGGTAGAAATCCAGCTGTTTGGGAATATTGCCTACAGCAACACCATCAGCTCAAGATCCAACCAGGTCTTCCCCAAAAACCCCCAAGTCCAGGAAAGACCAGAAGAAATAGAAGGCAGAAATGAGAACTTGCTAACTGGAAATGAAACATTGCCTGACCTAGAATCCTAGTTCCATGCCCTGGGTAGTCTTCAGGACCCTCACCCTCCTGGTGTGGGCTCCATGTGTCTCCAGTTAAATCCCAGGATCCATCATCACTATCTTTGGCTTTATCATTGTAACTTTGGTAAAACACATCATGCCATGGTTGCCCTCTTAAATCTTCTTGTGTTTTCTCCCATGGTTAGATTTTTTATGTTACTATGCAGAACAGTTTTCTTCCTCACAGATTTCCCAGCATTACCTTTTAAGTTGGCTCATGTCCCCCTCTTTGCTGTCATTTTCACCCTGGAAAATGGCACTGGAAGTTGCCAGAATTCTCAGTGAATCTCTAGCCTCAGAAACATTTGGGACATCGTAGGTGATTTCACTCCAGGTGAATCGGTGGTGTGATGTAAGTGGAGATTCTCAGTGGTGTGACTGAGGACTCACACAAGTACCTCTCTGGCCTCCCAACAATCCCTGTCCATTCCTGAACAGTGGGGTCAAATTCATCATCCGGACACCATGTCCCTCAACTCTGGCTGTTTCCCTCTTGACATAAAGAAGCTCCGAGTGTCGGGCATTTAGCTTAGTGGTTCCAGTGCCTGCCTTGCAAGCACAAGGTCTTGAGTTCAATCCCCAATACCACAAAAAAATAAAGTAAAGTAAAATAAAGAATCTCTGAGGCAGCTTAGGGAGTGGAACTGTCTTGTACACAGCAAGTCCTACCCTCATCTTACTGAATGTTTACCTCCTCTTCCTGACTTCTGCTTTGGCTTCCTTTTTAAACTTTAAGTGCATTTTATTCTTGTATGTTCCTTTTCATCATCATAAGCCATTAAATATTTTTCTAAAATATGACTACTCTTTTTTAAAATTACAACCCCCTGATGAAACTGTAAAGAAGCATCGGAAGGCAGTTAGGGAAAAAAAATTAATTGCTGCAGGGTGGGAGGATTTGGGGTAATTTATTTTCCTTTTCACATGAACTTTAATATAAAGAAGAAAAATAATAGTGTTTAGTAAATTTTTCTGATGATAACAGTAAATGTGCACGTTGGAAAATGCAGTAAAAATAAAGAGGTGAAAATACCATTCATCATCTACCTCTTTAAGTATCAGCGTTATCTTTTAGCTGTATTTCTTTTTAGTCAACTTTATTATTTATTCAGTGCCAGGGACTGAACTTGAGATCTCTTGCATTGTTGGGCAATATACTTTACCACTAAACTGCAGGTCCGTGGTCAGTGTTATTGATTGATTGATTATTTAATTGATACTGGGAATCCAACTCAGGGCTTCACACCTGCCAAGCTGGCCTACACCACTGGGCTGTTTTTAGATATATGTGTATTCATTTGGAAATTGTACATTTTCCAAATTTAAATTAATGTTTTAGGCTTCTTCATAAGCTGGGTTTATTGTAACAATAAGCTTGGGACATGTTCCCCTATCATTTCATAGTTTTCTGTGTCTCATTTAAAAATTTTTATTCATTCATTTATTCATTTATTTATTCATTCGTTTATTTGGATTTTTTGATACAGGGTCTAATTCTAATTTAGTCTGCCCTTGAATTCACTGTGTAGTCCAGGATGGCCTTGCACTTGTGGTGACCTTCCTGCCTTGCCCTCCTCCAGTGACAGGATTACAGGCCTGCACCACTATGCCTGGCCTCTATGCATTGTTTTAAATTGTATGTGTTATACAGATCCATTTCATGCATATATCATATTTATTTAACAAATCCCACTTTGGACCTAGTGCTTCTTTTCTTGCATCGCTGAGACAAAAGACTTGACACCGAAAGTTAAAGGTCAGAAAGTTCATGTGGCTTATGGTTCTTAGAGGTTTCAGTCCATAACTGGCTCCAAGGCAGGCTGGCAGAGGGGTGATAGTTCAAGACTGCAGAAGACGGGAAGAGCAGGAAGGGAAGGGGGGGGACCCTTTTATCTTATAGAGACAACTTAGAGCTGGTTGTGCTCACCCCCTCAATCCTAGGGCCCTTGAACTTCACATCACACCCAGAATCCATTCCAGAAAAAGCCCCACCTATGGCCACATGAAGCTTTGGGGGTACATCAAGACCCAAGCCATAAAAGACCACGTGGAAACCACTTCAGACCTTAAGGAGAGCCCCTGAACCCAAATCCAACTTTGCAGAAATTAATTTTTCTTCTTTCTTTTCTCCATACAGTGGTCTCTGGCTCATCCTCCAGCTCTAAATATGACCCTGAGATTCTGAAAGCTGAAATTGCCACCGCAAAATCTCGGGTAAGGCCTCTTCGCCTGTGTCCTGGATGGGGTCGCAAGCCTTGAAACCACTGAGTCCAGAGTAGATGCTTATCTAGCCATGATGCCCAGCCCTGACCAACAAGCCCCAAATGCTAACAGCGGGGTCAATTGTTACATTATCTTATTAACTCTTGATTACCTTGTGGGATGAAGTATTGTAATGCTCATTTTACTCATGTGGAAACTAAAGCACAGCGGTGAAGTGGTTTGCTCTTGGTAAAGTCACATCGTAAACACTGCTTCAGTTTAACTCCACTCAGATCCCTAGGAGAAACCCTAAAAAGGTTTCTCATGTATCATGGGGTTGGATGATGCAGGATACGGTGGACTGCTGACCTGTCTCAGTGGACAATACTCTTCCAATTTTGAGAGCTTTTGTTTTTTGTTTTACTTTTTTCTTTTTAGTTTTTTTAGATAGAGTCTTGCTTTTGTAGTTCAGGCTGGTCCTAAATTCAGCAATCCTCCTGGCTTTGCTTCCCAAGTGCTGGGATTACAGACGTGAACCATCATGCCCAGCATTGTGTTGGTACGTGGTACTGATTGCCGGTGGGCATGAATCACCGCACACAGCATTATTCTATGTGGTTACAGGGGATTGAACCCAGGACCTTTTACTTGCAAGGCAGGCACCGGAACTGCTGAGCTAAATCCCCAGCCCTTGAGAGCTCTTTAGAAAGAAAATATATAGCAGGCTTATTGTGTAAAATCCCCCGATATTTAATTATTAGCAACTCATTTTGAAAATGTAATAGCACTTCCAGATCAAGCAAGGTTTCTCCAGGCTGGATCTGGCTCTTGCACATGTCTTGCCTCTAAAGTTGTTAGCATTGTTTTCACCTCCAAGCAATGTTCCCTCCTGCCCTTTCTCTGCTCTAAGTAGTCGGCCCCCACCCCCAGGATCACCATATTTCTCATGTATCAGAACAGGAGGGGAGCCTCATAATGGCTCCAGTGATCTGGGAGAGACAAGGGGTGGGAAGCCCAGCTAGGTCCTAAGTGGGTTGGTTCCCTCCACTTCCGGTTTGCCTGGAACAAGAACCTGGTAGGTGAGAGCTATAGGAGCTCTGGCTGGGGTCCCACCTCCACAGACAGCTGCAGAGGTGAAAGAACAAGTCATGACCAGTGTGGTCAAGCGATGACACCTGCGTCTTTACGCAGAGCTAGCAGGTCACTCTAGGTCCCTCTTTGTGACTTGATGCTCTGCTCCCAGTCCACCTCTGATCAGCCCCCATGTGCTCTTTTGCCCTCCAGGTCAATAAGCTGAAGAGGGAGATGGTTCACCTGCAGAATGAGCTCCAGTTCAAAGAACGTGGCTTTCAGACTCTGAAGAAGTGAGTCCACCCTGCCAGGCGGGACGGAGAACTGGACATAGCAGCGCCTCTGCTGCCTGCTCTGTCTCTCTCCTTTGCTCCCTTCCTTCCCTTGTAAATGTGGCTGTCTCATCATTCTATTCAAGTTCTCTTCTCCGGGGCGTTTAGGAAGATTCTGTCACCCAAGGCTGTTGTTTGGGGGAGGGGAGGAGTATCATTTGGACCACAGGACTCTCACTGTTGTTTTAAATCCTAAAGCCGTTCAGCTGAGTCTTAGTGTCAGTCACAGAACAGGTGTCGTCTGTCGCGTCTTCGCACACAACTGACCCAGCCACTCCGTAGAGCAGTAGAGTCTCACATGCACGTGACAAAGCCCTTTGTTTCCCTGGCTCCTTCACATGAGCCTCTGCTTCACCTAGAGCACCACTAAGGGGACAGCGCTCTCTTCAGGAGAAAGTGCTAGTGAAGTGTGCACAGGGTCCCATGTGAGGTGGGCAATTTAAGGAGTTTCCGGGATTACTTCAACCAGACATTGTTTTCATTTTTAGTTGGCAGCCCACAGACAGCCCCAATTCGATGCAGCTTGTTAAGAGCAGAGATCTCTCAAGTTGTTTTTTTTTTTTTTTTTGGTCGGACAGGGTCTCGCTTTGTAGTTCAGGCTAGCCCTGAGCTCACTATGTAGTCTAGGCAGGCCTCTAACTCACAGCAATCCTCCTGCCTCTCCCTCCCAAGTGCTGGGATTACAGGCGTGAGTCACCATGCCCGGCATTGTTGTTTGTGGTTACCGGGGATTGAACCTGGGACCCTGTGTTTGCCAGGCAGATGCCAGAACCACTGAGCTAAATCGCCAGCCCCAAGATCTCTTAAGAATTGCTGAGGAGGGGGCCAGGGAGTTAGCTCAGTGGTTCCGGCGCCTGTCTTGCAAGGACAAGATACACAAGTTACCGGTTAATGGTTCAATCCCCGGTAACCACATACCATACTGGGCGTGGAGACTCACGCCCAGCAGCAACCAGTACCACATACCACAGTGCCGGGCGTGGTGGCTCACGCCTGTAATCCCAGCACTCGGGAGGCAGAGGCAGAAGGATTGCTGTGATGTGAGTTGGAGGCTGAGCTCAGGGCCAGCCTGAACCACAAAGCGAGACCTTGTCTCAAAAAAACCTAAAAAATAAATAAATAAATAAAAAAGAATTGCTGAGGAGAGACACCTGCAGTGTTCCTGTGCAGATATACTCGTTTGTTCCTCTGGGTTAGCACCTCTGTCAGCAGAGTTCTAGTTAATCCCATTCTGTGGATGACGTAACTGAGCTCCTCAGCAAGTGCTCCATACGTGTGAGCTGTGAACCAGAGTGTGTAACCACGGTTTACTCAGTGAGCTGTGTGGACTCTGGTGGTTCCCCAGATCATCCTTTCCAGTCACCTGGTAACGCCAGGGCAAACACTCAGAGGTTTCTCCCATCTAAGAGACATATTTCACTTGGAGTCCCAGGGAGGATGCACTTGTGTAGACAACTATTCCTGCCCTCACTTGCTGTTTATCCTTGGCCTCATCCACCGAGCCCCAAATCTCCCCCTACCACGCCACGGCCACCACCCCACATCTGGATTCTTGCACGTGCTGTTGACTGTAGAGTTGTGGCTTCCACATGACGGGCTGGTTGGTTCGTCCATCCTTGTACCCCACAAGCCCCTGCCTTGCAGAGAGTTGCCACAACCTCAGCCAAATGCATAACATAAGAAAGACAGACCTAACTGGGAGTAGAGCTCAGAAAGTAGCATTTGAGGAGCACCTATGAGAATCTGGGTGCGATCCCCAGCACTGGGGGAATAAAATAGAGAAGAAAAGAAAATTTTGCAAGTATGATGTAGTATAAATTATGTATAATGTTTTCACCTTTGAATCAAAAATTATCATTTTATATATATGAGTATTACATGGACATGTATCAATCCTGTCTGGCAAACTAGATTCTAACCTGATTTGAGGTGAGGGCTTGTGCCGTATGCTGTGTGGTGACCTTCAGTGGCAGCAGGGATGACTCAGTGGGACAGCACAAGTTTAGGAAATTCCTGGTTTTGACCTATAGGAACCTTCGCCCCTGTCCCTGCACTTTCTGGCCTAGCAGCTTCTGAGCACAGAGCTGACGGTCTGCTCACCCCCACACCGCCCTACCGGGGTCCCTCCCCATCCCCTGCTCGGGCAACCCTCCAGAGCTTCAGGTTAGAACACTTCCTTTATTCCCCGAGGCTCCAAAAACCTGTTTTACTGCTTTGTCAGCCTGTAGCAGCACTGAAAATTCTTGTCACTCTGTAAGCTGATGCCTGATGCTGAAACCCCAAAGACAAAGCTCCCTTTCCCCTTCCTCACCCCCTGTTTGATATCTGGCACAGATAAGACTCTTTGCAACTCAGACTGCCCACACTCTTAGCTGGAAGCCTGGCTCTGCCTGCAGCGGGGAGGGAGGTGTTTGCTTCAGCGTATGCCCTGGCAGAGAGGATTTGCAATGGAACCTTAGGAGACAGAGTGCTTCGGGTCAAATCCCGGATCCCTCCTGAGTCCTTGGAAAAAGGACTGAACACTTTATCTGAAAACCTGTGCATGCAGTGATTTAACTGGAAAATCCCTGTTCTGGACACACAGAGCCTGGCCCGTCGGGAGAGCAGAGAGGGGAGAGTCCTGACCTCAAGCCAGCTGCCCATCTGGCTCGGGAAGGGAACACAGATCGATTCTATGATTCTACATGCTCTTTGGGTTGGACACTGTGCTGCGCCATTTTATTTCCATAACCCATTTCGTTCTCTTTACCCCAGTAAGAGTAGTTTCTGTTCTCCCACATTTTATAGATGAAGACACTGATGCGGTTGGAATTATGCCCAAGCCCACCCAGCTGGCCAGGGTCAGACTGGGCCTGGGATCCAAGACTGTTGGGCTTCTTTATTTTTTCCCATTCCTGCCTTTCTTTTCTTTTTCCCCCTCCCTCCCTCTCTCTCCCTTCCTTTCTTTGTATGCTAGGATTGAAACCAGGGCCTTGCTTCTGCTAAGTATACTTTCTAGCTCGAGCCACACCACTACTCCAGGGCTTTTCTTTTTGTTGTTGTTGGGAGTAATAGGAGCACTGTTGCATCTTCACTCCTGGTGTCCTGCAAGATAACCCCTCCCCATACCCAGTAAACACGTAAGACCCCTTTTGATTTTTCCTTGGAATATTTTTTTTTCCTTTTCTTTTTAAAGACCTAGGTAGGTACAACTGTGGTCACTTCCATTTCTTGACCCCTTGACTTGGTGGAATACGAGGCAAGGGGACACTCACCCTGAAGAGACCCTGGGAGACTTCCCAGGTTGACTCTGACCATATATTGTTTTCCCTTTTAGCCAGTGACTGGCAACTTAGTAAGGATGAGCCCTTTTGTCTCTTAAGGGTAGCTTGTTTGCGGTTATGGTGGTGATAACATAGCTGGGGTTTGTTGAGCAGTTACTCTGTGCCTTGGATCTCTGACCGATTTGTAGCCAGCAACACCAATTTTGTTTTAGTCTATTTTTTGGTTTTTTTAAGACGGGGTCTCACTCCGTAGTTCAGGCTGTTCCTGAACTCACTGTGTAGCCCAGGCTGGCCTCAAACTCACAGCAGGCCTCCTACCTCTGCCTCTTGAGTGTTGGGATTATAGGCTGAGCCACCATACCTGGCTAGCAACACCAATTCTAAAAAGCAAGAAGTGAGAGAATTTGTTAAGGATTGAAGGAAGGCTCTTAGAAGAGAAAGAAAAATTAAAATTAAAGCTTGGAGCTTTGGCCTATCTGCCTTTTGGTCCCCTGTGAAAAGGAAAGAGTTGGGACCAGTTGGGAGGAGGAGGGCGGGGCAGGCAGCATCTTTCTTCATATAACAAATGCTGCCGTGCCCAGCTAAGAGATACCTGGACAAGGCCGGGACGAGTCAGCTGCCCTCACCAGCTTCTCAGTGGCTTTTGGGCTTGTGAATCTCAGAAGGCCTGAAAAAAAGGATAGCATAAAACTTGGAAATTCTAAAAGTTATGCTATACCCCCCATGCCTACATCTTCCCTTTCATCCAAAAAAAAAAAAAATAAAACACCTCATTCACTGGGTGCATAATGGTGACCCTTTGTCTCTCCCCACCCCCCCACCCCATCTTCACCCCAACAGCTTTCCCTCTTCACAGCTGCTTTCTGCAGCCGAATTCCAGAGCCCGCGTTGCTAAGGCCTTAGAGGAATCAGGTAGAGGAGCTTTGCGCCCAGCAGACAAACTGCTTCTGTCCCATCCTGCTGGGGATTCAGGGCCGTTCTTACCCTACTGACAGAGAACGGCCAGCAGGGCACAGCCCCCACCCCCAAGCCCCAGCCTCTGTCACGCTCAAGCAAATAGCTCTCTCAGCACCTGCCACCCCTGCCAGTATGGAGCAGGCCGCCTCCCATCCAGGTTACCTGCTCTAGGGACTTTTCCATGGAGCATCTTCAGCATGACGGCTGGGGAACTTTTCCTTAGGGGAATTTTTCAGACTAAATTTGATAACAGCTTTGCCAACCTGGCAGACTCAGCCAGTCCCAAGTCCTCGAAAGGGAATAGACAGGCTATTTTTAGTGGGGAGACATAAATGGGGCTTTGTTTTCTCTCCAGGGAGGCCAGCGTAACCAGCATAACCGCAGGGGTAGGCTGTGTGGATTCCACGTTCCCTCCCCTCCCCCTCTGCTGTCTTAGGAGGCAGCGCTGCCCTAGAGACCCGGATGAAACCTGCTCAGAACAGTGGTTCCCCTGCTCAGGCTATTTTTAGCCCTGGACACTTTGGCCCGGAGCAGGAAACCACAGAGGCATATCTGTGAGGTTTTCTGATCCCGAGACAAGACACTGTTCCCTCGGACTGTCAACCTTCCTTTTCTCCACCTTTCGCTAAAACTCCAGGCCCCGCCTTTGATGAATGTGTGAAGCAGTTAAAAGCCTGTCTGCCTTCAGAATCTCCGCTACACTCGCCCTCCTTCTCATAGCTCAGAACCCTCACACAAAACCATCTCTAGTAGGGTCTGACCTTCAGAAAATTATATCAAGACCCTTTGGATGTAGCCCAGTGGTGAATGTCCGGCATGTGTAAGGCTTGATCCCAAGCAGCACGTACACACACACACAAAAATTGTAAAGAGAGAGACAGAAGACCTGTGGCCTTTTATTTATTTTGTTTTAATACTTTTCCCCCTGTTAGAATGAACCCCCTGTTAGAATGTAGGGTCTGGATAAAGCCAGGAAGCTTTCTGAGATAGAAGTGTTTTAATCCCTTACATTTATACTGGAGCTCTTAGATCATCACAGGATTTTTCCATCCTTTATCTGAATTGATGTTGGTAACAACTCCATGAATGTAGGCCAGGCAGATGATCTGATAGGGGATTTTTTTCTTATCGGAGGAAATGGAGGCCTTGTGTAGTTGAAAGCCAGGCCCAAGGTCACTGTACTAATGGTAGAACTAAGGCTGAGAATTTTTATCATTCTGACATTTCTTCATAGTATCTATTTCTTGAACTCCTTGATTAGGGATGATTTTGATCCTCTGTCTCCAAGGGCGCTAAATGCAGCCGCTTGGGGGAGTCGCATGTCAAGGTTGTCTTATTAGCATCTTAGGGATGGAGGCCAGGGATGCTGCCACACATTCTACAGTGACAGGACCCATTCCACACTGTCACATTCTACAGTGACAGTGACAGTGACCATCCCCACCGCAGATGTTAAGATCACAGACTGAGGTACCCAGATTAGAGATCTCTTCTGTGTTAGAAGTTAAAAGTACTGAAACATGTTCAGCTCTGTTTCCAAGTCTGCTGATGTCAAAGTCCGGACTGCTACTATGTAAACCATAAGTCCAGTGTCACTGCTATGTGTGATTTATTGTGGGTGTCACCTACCAGCCTGGAAAACACAGGAGGGAACCAGAGAAGGCTTCCTGTCTGAGCTGTCCTGAGTTGACGTTTGACCTTAGAAGCAGCGTTTCTGCTGCAGCTACCTACTGCAAGCCATTTGCATTTAATAAGGACCTTTACACCTTAGCTAACAAGTGGGATCTGGATGGGAGTGCTGTACGCAAGAGAGAGAGAGAGAAAAGACTTCTCGAACAACAGAAGCTCTGTGGCCTGTACTTTTCCCCTAGGGACCTCTTGTCCCTTCTAGGTGTGACATTCCCAATTGATTGTCTCCTAGAATCGATAAGAAAATGTCTGATGCCCAAGGCAGCTACAAACTGGATGAAGCTCAGGCAGTCTTGAGAGAAACAAAAGCCATCAAGAAGGCCATCACCTGTGGAGAAAAAGAAAAACAAGATCTTATTAAGGTGCGCAAGTCCCTGAGATGGGGATCTCCCCTACACCCATTAGTTTTTCCTGGACACTCATGGATACCTAGAATCATGGGGGCTGTTCCCACAGCTCTGCTGAACATAAGCCCTCACTATAGATTGAACCTCCCTAATCCAAAAATCCTACCTCTGAAATGCTCTGAAGTCTACAGCTTATGATCATCAGTATATTGCCACTGGTAGAAAATCCCACACTCAAATGGTGGGTTACAGTCAAAACAGCTGAACCTAAAATATCCTCTAAAGAGGGCCAGGGATTTAGCCCAGTGGTTCCGGTACCTGGCTCACAAGCCCGAGGTCCCAAGCTCAATCCTTGGTACCAAAAAAACCACAGAACTTAAAACAAGTAAAAATATCATAAAATTACCTTCTGGCTATGTGAATAAGATCTGTGTAAAACATAAAGACATAGTATATTTGGCCCTGGGTCCTATCCCCAACATATCTCGCTTAATGATAATATATTAATTATATATAATATATTATATATGCAAATATTCCAAAATCCAAACAATTCAAAACCTGAATTACTTCTGGTCTCCAACTCTAAGGGGCTCCTTAGTCTGTACTAATCTCCTTAGGACTGAATGGCATTTTATAAAGGAGAGGAAGATCCAAAGCCCTGAGTAACTTGCCTGAGGTCACCCAGCTAGCGTTAGTGGCAAAGCTGTCATGAGAGCCACCTGTGTAACCATCTGGCATAGCCCGAGGGGCACTTGCTGTGGTCTCCTGGTTTATTTTTCAGTCCACCAAATGAGAAAAGAGGGTTTCAACATTGTTGATGTGACCATCAAAATGTATCTGTATCCACTCTCTTGTGTCCTTTGGTTTAAGAACTGAACAAATAAGAATAGCTGTTCATTCCTTAGCTTGGGGGTTGTGACAAGCATTTTGCATGCCCAGGCTCCAGAAACTCTTAATTTATCTCAGTTCTAGGGCTCAGAGTAAGTAGCTGAGCTGTTATTCAAGCCTATTCACTTTCCCTCCGGACACACTACCTCCCTATGTGGGAGCCACTGTGACCTCTGAGATATTTCATCCTAGCTCCGAATGGCAGGTTAGGAGTCCAAGACCCAGAGCTGCCATCAGTAACCCAGTAAAGGAGACTCGATACTCTTTGGCAGACAAAACAGTTTTGAACATCTCAGAGAAAACATCCAGAGTGCTCCTGGGCAGGAAGGAGCATTCCCGTTAGGACTAGAGACAGATCCCAATCTTCCCAGTGACAAAATGGTGATCATCACAGACCATTCCTCAAAAGGCTGCTGTTAGGATAAAGTATAATTATGATAAAGCTGATTATTCTTGAGCCGAGAACTGTTCTAGAACTTTCCACTGTCAGCCTCAACCAGTACAACAGCCTAATGAGACAGAGGCATCCAATCATTCCCATTTTACAGACAGGAAACTGAGGCACACAGATTCATCAGCCAGTTCAGGTCACACAGCCAGGCAGTAGCAAAGCCAGGGTTCCAGAGTCAGTTTCTCCCAGGTGAGGTGCCCGCAGACAAAGTGCCCATCACTGCTGTCCCTCTGTCACAGTTCTGGCAAGGTGTCTTGGGGAAAATGGATTCCCAAGTTTGGAAGGTGGAGAGGAATATGCACAAGTAGAGCTCCCAAGGAAGAGGCCTCACTATCCTGCACGCTTTCCCTTCTCTCCTGCTCCAGAGCCTCGCCGTGCTGAAGGATGGCTTCCACACTGACAGAGGGTCTCACTCCGACCTCTGGTCCAGCAGCAGCTCCCTGGAGAGTTCAGGCTTCCCGCTGGCCAAGCAGTACCTGGACATGAGCTCCCAGACAGATATCACTGGAAGCGTAAGTCTGCGATTGCCTCCCACGGGACGGTGATACCTTCTTGCTCACCTGAGCTGCTGGCTTTTGGGCTTTGGGAGGGGGAGTCCCAGTTCCTAACTCTGCCCTTTGGAGTGCTACTGTCACTCAGCCTTACTGGCCCCAGGAGATAGAGTGCAAAGGTGTATGAGGAAGAGCCAGCTTCTGAGACTACACAGCCCATAAGCATTACCTCGTCAGTTTTATAGGACACAGTAGCTTTCTCTCTTTTTTTTTTTTTGAGACAGGGTCTCACTTTGTAGTTCAGGCTGGCCCTGAGCTCAGCCTCAAACTCACATCAGAGCAATCTTGCTGCCTCTGCCTCCCCAGTGCTGGGATTACAGGCGTGAGCCACCGGCATGGCACTGTGGTGTGTGGTACTGATTGCTGCTGAGTGTGAGTCTCCAAGCTCAGTATTGTATGTGGTTACCGGGGAATCGAACTCAGGCCCTTGCGTTTGCAAGGCAGGTGACAGAACCACTGAGATAAATCCCTGGCCCACCCTCTCATGTTTTTATACTATCATGTACCACCATCCGTTTTTCCTTTTCCAGCTGGAAAATACAGGGTATTTTTCTCCTGTGAGTCCCAAAACAGTTCACACAGCTCTCAGACAGCTGCACAATGCCCAGTACCAAAGCTCTGTCTGGTCCTGGCTGTGGATAGTGAATCTAATTCACTACCCATCTGGAGTTACATCACCAGAATATCACAGGACCAACCTATAGTGATCCATGAATTGTGGAACATTTTTGTGTAATAGAACATGGGACATTCAGTGGCTCTGCCTCCCTGCCCCCATAGCTAAATGCTTTCCTGTCTGATTTCTATAGCTGCCCTCCCACTTGCGAAGAGAAGCTATGTCCGTGTGATGCAGTGAGCCTTGTAGCTTCTTGCAGCTCCGGAGAATCTAGTGTGGGGAGCGGCTGTCCCCTCCTTCCGCATACCACCCATGTGTCTAGCTACAAGCCACCTGTAAGCCAGAGTCTCCATAAAGGAACTGCGTGCCTCTTGCTGAATTCCAGGACCACCCTGCGCTCACCTAGCCTTCCACGCCTGACTGCGGCCTGTCTCACTTGTCTTTCCAGCCTTGCCTAGCTCCCCCAGAATGGCTTTCTTGTGAACTGGCTGCCCTTCTGCCCTACTCAAGTGCTTGGCACTGTGCTTCTGTGGCCTGCCTTGGCACCGAGCCCTTTGAGGTGGCAAAGTGATATTCTGAGCCCTGGGCTTTTCTTGGCAAAGCGTTAGATGTCCAAGTGTGAGATCGTACCTTGGCCTGAAGGAAGGAAAGTATTTTGGCTTCACCAGCTTCTGAGATCCAGCCAGCCAGCCCAGTGACTGTGGGCTCTTCTTGACTGTGCCCGTACAAGCTGTCGAGTCTCTTGTGAGCCCCCAAAACTTAACTTTGCTCCAGCCACAATAGCTGTGTAATTCCTAACTTTGTTCTTGGCCCTCAGTTCAGCAGCAGCAGCAGCAATCAGCTGGCGGAGAAGGTCAGGTTGCGTCTTCGATTCGAAGAAGCTAAGAGAAGGTAATTAGAGGCAGTGGGGGTGGGGGGAGGGGTGCCTTTCCAACAGCCACACCTGCTGGTCATAGGGTTTGTGCTCTGGCCTTGGCTTCTTACCCTCATTTTCTTTAATCCTCACAAAGATGGTGCAGGTAGCTACTAAAACCTGTACAGTTCGGTCCTTTCTAAAATTGAGAAGGGAAATGATTTGCCTAGGACGCTGCGCTACATCAAAAGGAACTGTGTTGTGAACCCAAGTCTGTTTAATCCTGAAGCCCTTATTTTTCTCTCTCCCTCTCTGGCTTTATATAATCAGTTTTTTGATGCATGAGGAGGCATTTGGTTTGAAGGAGCAGCAGGTTGCTTTGGTTCCTTTTACAGGGGACTGAAAAGATGACGGACTCTTCTTACTTCACTATTTCCTGAGTAACCAACTGGGGCCAAGCTGTGCTTCCCAACATGACAGACGGCAGGAGATGAGCTGCTCTGCGGTCTTACAGACCACTCAGCAATTGGTTCCCTCTGCCACAAATTAAAATAATAATGCTGGCACTTTAAGAGCATCTGCCAATAGACGTAAACAGATTGTTTATTAGACTAAAACATTTGTACACCTATCTTATTTAACTTAAAAAGTCACCTTACAGCACATCTTCTATTTATTATCTCCATCTTAGGAGAAAAGTTATATTGAGTATGTTGGGTTTTTTTTGTTGTTGTTTTCTGGGTGGTAGAGTCTGAATTTGAACTCTGGTCATGACAATTCCCAGTGCAGGACCTTGTATATGCTTATGCTAGACCAGTCTTATTAGGAAATAACCAATTGAACATTGCGAGTAAAATGAATGTAGGTGCGTTGTCTCCATTCCTCCCTAGACTGAGTTTCTCATGTGTGAACCTTTTCATCTAGACTCAGGACATTCTGCCCCCATCCCTCAGCAATAGCAGAAATATGATAGAAACCAGAGAAAGAGGTACCGATGGAACTTATTGAACTCCCAAGTCATGAGATATCTAGCTTCAGGCTCCGCTGAGTCCAAGGACGCAGATCATGTCACCCAGATTCAGTTTCTCCTTTGCTTAGCCACACTTGCCTTTGCATTAGGTTTATTCTCAAGTAGCATTGTGTGACCCCCAGCGATTGTAAGCTTACACTCTACCAGGCCAACAGCCCCAGTAGAGAGGGGACATTGCTTCCTGATAGTTCTAACAAGTCCTGGGCCTGACGCTAGTATTTCCGGATGAATCAGTCAGTGTTGCAAGGCTGGTAGGAGGTGGAGGTAAGGAGTTTAGAAGTCTCAGGAGACCTAGGCATGGTGCATATGCTCATTCTAGCAAAGACTGAGAATGGAAGGACTTGAAACTTGAGCGGAGGGGCTCCCCAGAAACAAGTTGGGGCATTGTTAACAAAAAAGGAGTGGCTGAGTAATAGGTAGAAATCAACAGCAGTCCTGTGCACTATTTCAGCTCCCCCTAGGGGTTCAGCAGAATAGCAGAACTTACACGTTTGGACAGCCGCTTCCTCTAGAGGGGACCACTGGGAACCTCGGATCGATTCCTGTTTGCTGTACCGCTGATCTTACATGATCAGTCCTGAAGATGCTGAAGGACTGAAGTGCTCTCTCGGGGGTTGAGCTGTTAAACTTTTCATCACAGAGCTTCCTAGGATATCTGACTTTATCCGGCTTTGTGCCTTCTCCTCTATCCAAAGATAGATTTAGTGTAAAGCACAGAGTAGCCTGCTGCGTGGAAAATAAGGTGCAGAATAAAGAGGTCGGAAGAAAGGTGCATGGAACATAGGATCGCTGCACCCTGGGCTTGGCCACATGTGCATTTCCCCAGAGAGAGACCGGCAGGTGTTTGGTTTTGTTTGGTTTGTTTTTGAGGCAGGGTCTTTTTTTTTTTTTTTTTTTTTTAGGTTTTTTGAGACAGGGTCTCGCTTTTGTGGTTTAGGCTGGCCCTGAGCTCAGCCTCAAACTCACATCACAATCTTGAGGCAGGGTCTTGCTTTGTAGTTCAGACTGGCCCTCTGCTCACTATGTAGCCCAGGCTAGCCTTGATTTCAAGGCAGTCCTCCTGCCTCTGCCTCCTGAGTGCTGGAATGTATACACTGCCAAGTGTATGGACAGTGGCTATTCTTATCACTCTATTAAGATTCCTTATATAACTAAGCGTGTGCCACCACACTCAGCATTGTGGTATGTGGTTACTTGCAGTCGAACTCAGGACTGTGCGCTGGTTAGGCAGGTGCTGGAACCACTGAGCTAAATCTCTGGCCCTTAGAGACAGACAGTTTTTCATCACATTCTCTGAAGGCTGAACAAGCTGAAGTTTAAGAAGTACTGGCCTAGGGAAGCACCTAGAAATTGCCCCCAGAAAGTCTGAGTCATTCTTAGTATGTTACAGAGGGTACAGTCCCTGCCAGACCCGCCATACTGCCTTCGCCTCACTGTGCTGGAAAGGAGCAGTTGAAAAGTTGTCCCAAATTCCTCTTCATGAGTTGCTGTACTCAGGAATATGAAATTAAATAATTAACAATTTCATGGAGGATGCTTGTTGGGCAAGGGGAGAACCCACATGTGTTCTTCTATCTGGAACTTTTGCTTTAACACAAGGAGTCTTGTCTTCGGTGTTTTGGTAAACAAAGACTTTGGCCCCACTGGCTGTAGGTAAGATCGGGCTGCAAGTCCATAGGGCTAGGCTCTCCAGAAGTACTAGCTGTGATTATGATTTGCAGTCTTAAGTGTTAGCAACTCCTTTTCCCCTTAGAGATGGAGTAAAGCTGGTTTCTGAGAGCTGAAAGCATTTTTGCAGAGACTGTGGCAGGCTATTAAATGTTTGTAGCAGTCCTCTCAGTTATGTGGGAAATCTTAATGCAGTGATAATAATATCTACTGTCCATCCACTTGGCATTGTATAAAATGGGCTGGGGATTTAGCTCAGTGGTTCCAGCGTCTGTCTTGCAAGTGCAAGGGCCCAGGTTCGATCCCCAATAACCACATACAACAATGCTGATCACGGAGACTCACACACAGCAGCAATTGGAACCACCTACCACAGTGTCAGGCGTGTGGTGGCTCATACCTGTAATCTCAGCACTTGGGAGGCAGAGGCAGGAGGATTGCTATGAGTTCAAGGCTCAGCTCAGGGCCAGCCTGTACTACAAAAGTGAGACCCTGTCTCAATAAATAAATAAATAACATGCAACTTTTCTCTGTGGTCCTTATCACTTACCTTGTAGGTACTGTGTCTCCAGTCTCCACCTTAAAGACGAGGTTAAGAATCTTAGAGAAGTTTGATACAGGGTCGCTGCCTTGCTTCTTAACATTCATTAAATGCCTGTGGTGCTGGGCTAATTGCTTGTGAAACTAAAACGATTTTTTGTTGTTGCTGGGGACTGAACACAGGACCTCGCCTATGCAGAGATCAATCACTGGGCCAGTCGCACTGCTAGCCCCCAAAATGAGTTTCAGAGAAACAACTCCTTTTGTCATGAAGGCAAAGCTAGGACTCCAGTTCTGGGCCTCTGAACCCCAAATCCATGGCCCTTCACCTGCTGTCACCCCCATTGTCAAAATGGAAGACCTGACATGAATCCTTAAAGTCCTAGTATCTGCATCTGCCTCTGATTCAGTGTATGCTATGTGTAATTGTTCTGTTCTGCATATTTTATTACTGGTTTTGACACCCATTCTGAAAGATGAGTAATGACTTTTCTTATCTGCAAGGCCCAGGGAATTTGCCCGACACTACATAACTAACCAGTGGTCCAGCCCGGTAATAACAACATTAGCAACAGAGACGTTTATTGAGGACTCACCGTATGCCAGATACCATGCTTTAGAGGTTTACGGATGGTGTCATAAACCCATCGGCCACAACCTTAGGAGGAAGGAATTCTCATTCTCTCTTTTAGAGAGAGGAGCAGTTTACTCAGGGGCACACAGCTGGCGGGAGGAGGTTTTTAGCTCATATTACAGTCATCTGTCCCTTGTACCAGGTTTAGAGCGTGTCCTATTTATGTGTCTAGCCCACCTCTGCAGAGCCAGCTTCACTGTTGGCACATGGCAGCCCATCCATACATGTTTGTTAGATGAAAATATGCCTCATTGCAAAGCGTGGTGGTACATGCCTGTGATCTCAGCACTTGCAAGGCTGAGGCAGGAAGATGATGAGTGTGAGACTACGCTGGGAAATGAGTGAGACCCTGTGGCCAAGTAAAATGAGGATATAGCTCGAGGGCAGAGCACTTGCCTAGCATGTATGAGGGCCTGGGTTCAATTCTCAGTACTGCCTCGCTGTTAAAAAAATTGTCTCCAAGAAACAACTTGTTGATCCGAAAGGAAGTAGTGAGTTTGCTTTGAGGATGTCCTAGCACTGGTATCTTGGAGCCTTAGAATAGTCACCCCCTGTCCCCTGTCGGCGTAGGTCCAACGTAAGGTCCAGGATCATGGAAGGAAACAGAGGCATTCAGGGATGAGTTTCAGCAGAAAGAACAGCCTCAGAGGACTGAAGCCCCCTCAGGTGTCTTCCAGTAGCCCTTTTATTAAGGATCAATACAAATCAACAACGTCTGGGGAATATCCAGATGATAAGGAGGCTCAGGAGTTCTACATAATGAACTCAACAGAAGTTCTGCTTAAGCAGTTAACCCGGAAAATTGCCGAATGGCTTCACCTTTTTCTACAGTTCCCTCCATGTCGTGATTCACACCTATTGCGCCTGCCTTCTCGGCCCCCAGGATCGCCAACCTGAAGATCCAGCTGGCCAAGCTGGACAGTGAAGCCTGGCCAGGGGTGCTGGACTCCGAGAGGGACCGGTTGATCCTTATCAACGAGAAGGAGGAGCTGCTCAAGGAGATGCGCTTCATCAGCCCCCGGAAGTGGACACAGGGGGAGGTGGAGCAGCTGGAGATGGCACGGAAACGGCTGGAGAAAGACCTGCAGGCCGCCCGGGACACGCAGAGCAAGGCGCTGACAGAGAGGTGAGTCCGTGGGTCAGGGAGCAAGGGGCTGGCTGGGGCTGTCCTGGGACATCTCACAGTTCTCCACTGGCATGTGTCAGGAGAAGGCAACTTTCTGTCCTGGGCATCAGTTGACTTGGTGCCTCACATAGGCCCATGTCACAGAAACGTCTTCCTGGTTGGAACTTCCCGGGTTGTGTCTTCTCCATGACAGAAACCTGGAACTCAGTGTCATGTAGAGCAGCTGATTTCCACTTCTGGGGTGGTGACTCTGTGTAACTTCAAATACACAAGTTTTGCCCAGTAATGCATAAGCTTTCTGTGTCCTCTGCTGTCTTCTCTCTTTCATTGATACTCAGTGTCCTTGAGTTCCACACCCATGGTTCCAGCCAAGTGCAGGTTGAAAATGTTCAAGGAAAACCATTTTAAAATAATACAACTAAAAATAGAAATGCACAGTGCAATCTAATAATAATTTATAGAATATTTACATTATAATCTAAAGATTTAAAAGTCTACAGGAGGATGTGTGTGTATATATGTATCTATATCTATATATCTATATATATAGATATATATATGGATATCTATATATCTATAGATGGATATCTATAGATATATAGATAGATTTTTATCTATATAAAATCTATCTATATATATAGATAGATTTTTATCTATATAAAATCTATCTATATATATAGATCTATATATATAGATAGATTTTATATAGATAAATCTATCTATCTATAGATAGATTTTATATAGATAAATCTATATATCTATAGATAGATTTATATAGATAAATCTATCTATCTATCTATAGATAGATAGATTTTTTTTTTTTTTTTGAGACGAGGTCTCACTTTGTAGTTCAGACTGGTCCTGAGCTCAGCCTCAAATTCACATCACAGCAATCCTCCTGCCTCTGCCTCCCGAGTGCTGGGATTACAGGCGAGCTACCACTCCCAGCACTGTGGAATGTGGTACTGATTGCTGTTGGGCGTGAGTTTCCACGCCCAATATTGTTATGTGGTTACCAGGGATTGAACCCCTGGGCCCTTGCAATTGTAGGACAGGCGCCAGAACCACTGAGCTAAATCCCCGGCCCCTGAACATGCAGTTTTTAACTAGCCATTCATACTATCTAGCAGTCTTGTGCATAGGTTCTTTCTGTTTCTGCTATCTCCAACCAGTAGTCATTGAGGCACACTCTGCCTTGTCTACTTCTCTAAATATTTCAGCCTGATAGACAAGGCTTCTGCTCACATCTCATTGGGTAGAGCTCAGTCATGTGCCCTACCCGAAACCAAGGGAATCTGGGACAATGGTCCAGCTATGAGCCCAGGAACTTAGGAGGGCCCTAGAGGTCTCAGCCACAAAGACACTTGATCAAGTTCCAATTAGTTGTACTTAATGTTCTTTCCTATCTGTCCCCACTTCCCCCACAGACCTTGTCTCGGGTTGTACTAATTAGATTTCTGACTATTTCTTAATTTTCTGTCCTATTCCCCCTGGTAGAATATATGTAGTTCCCATCAGCCCCTTCTCCACAAGAGCAGAAACACACTCTGTCTTGTTCTGTGCCTTCTGCCTAACACCCAGGACAGCTTCCAGTATGGTGCATCAGTCACTAAATGTTAATTGGAGAAAGAAAAGAAGGGGGATGAGGAGGGGAAAGAGGGACTAAGGAAGGAAGAAAATAATTGAATAAGAGAAAGAGGGAAGGAGATAGGGAGAGAGGAAGAAAAAGGACTATTGGGTAGAATCCCAATTCTGCCACTCAATCTGCAGCTTTAAGACACAATTTTTCTTGTACATAAAATGGCAAAAATCATTCTTACCATCACCTTGTGACAAGGCAGTGTCTTAAGGTTCCTTGCGTAGTGCCTGATACGTGGTAATTAATAAAGTAATCACCATAGCATTATCATGTAAGCAGAGGCTAGATTTCTTCCAAGCACCACAGTACAATTCCTCATGCGAGTTGGTGTGTGTATGATTTTGGTCTGGGTCCCTCTGTCCTAGCACACACTTGTGCTTTCTGGAGGGATTGGCGGGTGGGGGAGGAGAAGAGCTGGGTCCTGTGGGAGCCTTCTCACTGTGCCCTCTGTCCCTCCAGGTTGAAGCTCAACAGTAAGAGGAACCAACTGGTGAGGGAACTGGAGGAAGCCACCCGGCAGGTGGCAATGCTGCACTCGCAGCTGAAAAGGTGAGTCTGGCGGTGTAAGTCTGGCGGTGGGTGTCCCCTGGGAACGCAGGTGTTCTCAGGTGGCCCAGCCCGGCTCTGCCCTTGACTTGTTCTCCAGGGATTGAGTCAGGGTGTTTAGAAGCTTGGAAGGGGTTGTGCCAGCCAACCTGGACCTGGCTCGATGTGACCACAAACGGTCATTCACCCTCTCCCTGAAGAGGCCCCGGTCAAGTACCTGATTGCCCCCAGACACATTTCTTATGCCTACTGACCGACCCACTTTTGCAACACAAAATAAGTAGGATTTAGACCTGGGCCTTGGTGGGCAGCAGTGTATGCTGAAATTTCCTACCAGCATTTTGTTCTCAGCTCATTTTTTCCCCACTGGCCTTCTTCTATGTGTCACAAGTAGCACTGCTTTTCCAAAACAGCACAAGTTTCCTGATGAGATGAGTATTTTTAAGGTTAAAAGGAATGAATTGACTTCAAGAAAGATTTTAGGCAATATTCTAGGCTGCATTCTAATGTAGAACAATATAAAAGTACAATATAACCAGTGGAGATTTGGGAAACAGAGTTAGAAGGAAGAAGTAGATCTCTCAGGCAGCTGCCAAGGGTTTGAAACCAGCTGTGGCGCTGTCTGATGACATCGTGGCCGTCTGTGTGTGTCTGGCATGCACAGCCTCTCCTGGTGCCGGTGAAGTGGGCCTTGGGAGTCGTGTGTTCTCAGTGCCCCCAGTGATCTCCCAGCTCGGCAGAGTCCCAGGTGGTCCCTCACTGCGTGTCTTCCCCGTCATCTCCCTCCCTGTCCCCAGCCTCTCCAGCAGCACGCAGTCCCTGTCCTCAGGGAGCAGCCCGGGGTCCCTCACCTCCAGCCGGGGCTCCCTGGCCGCCTCCAGCCTGGATTCCTCCGCCTCAGCCAGCTTCACAGACCTCTACTATGACCCCTTCGAGCAGCTGGATGCAGAGCTGCAGAGCAAGGTGGAGTTCCTGTTCCTCGAGGGGGCCACGGGCTTCCGGCCTTCTGGTTGCATCACCACCATCCACGAGGACGAGGTGGCCAAGACCCAGAAGACGGAGGGCGGCAGCCGCCTGCAGGCCTTGCGCTCCCTGTCTGGCACCCCAAAGTCCATGACCTCGCTGTCCCCACGCTCCTCTCTCTCCTCCCCATCTCCGCCATGTTCTCCTCTCATCACCGACCCCCTCTTGGCTGGAGATGCCTTCCTGAACCCCCTGGAGTTTGAAGACCCAGAGCTGAGTGCCACTCTTTGTGAGCTGAGCCTCGGTGGCAGTACCCAGGACAGATATCGGCTGGAGGAACCAGGGATGGAGGGCAAGCCATTGGGCCAAGGTAGGAGATGCAAATTCAGAGGGTGGGAAACAAGGAGAGAAAAGTGCTTTGTGTGTGGAATCCACTCCCATGGTAATTATGGGGATGCTTACCAACTGCCTTCTGTGTGCCAGGTCTTTCCATGGTGATTGTTTATTCGTTCAGTAGCCATCTCTTGGCCCAATATGCTCTGAGACCTGTGCTAAGGGTTTCCCTGGTATAGACTTAATTATTCAGCAGGTATTTAGTACTAAAATTAAACATGGAATCCTACACTAATGGATGTACATGGATTCCGTTCTCCCATGCATTAACGGATATGCCATCTGCCACCCACGGAGTTGGTTAGTCACTCGGGATACAGTTCTGAAGACAGACACAGTCCCTTTTTTCAAGACACTTATGTTCACAGGGAGACACAGGCAGTAAACATGCAGCGAGATGGAAGCACTGGGAAGGAAATAGCTCGGGGCAAGCGAGAGAGCCTTTCAGCTTGCCGAGGGACTGCCAGCTCAGGGGAGGTCACAAAGGAAGGTGACAGTGAGGTAGAGACACGAATGATGCGAAGAAGCCAGCCTTGGAAAAGATAGGAGAAAAGAGGAACCAAAGAGGGGCTGGGAAACTATCGAGTTGGAAGTGTGAGGTCACTACCAGTGCTGTAGAACCGACAGAGTCCTGACCGTAGAAGACTAGGTGGCATTCCAGAAGTTCAGATTTTACCATAACTGCAGGAGGGACCGATGCAATGCAGCAGGGACTCATTCCAAGGAAAAGCAGGCAGTGATTGGGCTCGATTTCCTTTCCACATGGAGTTAGGAAGAACATCCTGGTGTTATTTGAGATCCACGTTGGATCCCTCAAAATAGATGAGGACAACACCTAAATTTATTAGGAAGGAAACTTTAGAAACTATGCAGTACATCATCATAGCTAACATTCATTGGAGCTGTGTTATAGACTCAGAGAGGTAACATTCTCCACCCTAGGTCACCCAGACATGAAAGGGGAAGCAGAGATTTGAACCCGGGTCTTTCTGATCTTGGAGTCCCGTACATGACTTGAGTGCCATAGCAGGATCAGGATGGGCAGTGGGATCACCTGCCCGGAACTGCCTCCAAAGGGCTGGTACGCTTTGCCCTGCATGAGACCCGGGAGGAGGAGCTGGTCCCATCTTTCCCACAGGCAGAGCTCTGCTCTTGGGCCCCAAATTTCCCTTGATGTGCAAGAGCCAATGGAAGCCAGGTTGGAATTCTGAGGAGAACCAGGTTCCTGATTATCCAAAAGGCTCTGAGTGCCAGGTTTTCTTTAGAAAAGGAGCAGATCGATCCCTGAGCTTCCTTAATCAGGAAGGGTGTCTTGCTGAGTGCTTCCCAACAAAAATAAAAACAAGCCTCCTACTGCAGCAGGTGGCAGACTGTTCCCTGGGGCTGGTGCAGGCGGAACCTCTAATGGGGCTTCAGAAGTATCTCAGGATGGCATTAAGCTGAGCTGAGGCAGGACCCTCAGACTCTAGTCAGGTCATGACAGGGATTCTCTCTGCTGGCCCTGCCTCACAGTGTCCCAGAGGCTCGTGGGCAGGGGCAGCACCTGGGGCTGGACACATTTCCTGTGTGCCATCTCCAGGAACCTCATCCACAGCCAGCTGTGCGAGGCAGGGCTCAGATGCTAAGCAAGTTACACGATTAGTGCCGCTCTTCAGTCAGCAGACAAATTAATCTCCTTAAGTGATTTTGCAGGGAAGGAGATGCGTAAGTCTGAAGGCGGGGGATCCTCGTGGCGCAGCAGGCGTGGCAGGAAGGCTGGGAAAACTGCTCTTTCATTTCCAGCACTTGCTGCCTCCTGTGCTGCCCTCACCCATCCTTGCCCTCTGCCTCTGTGTGCCAGGCTTCGTGCACCTTGGGCGGCCAGTCCCGTTCTTACCCCAGAGGTGCACAGATGTGTATACTAGCCATCCCTGCCCAGGGACTATCCATTTTTGTAGTGCTGAACATGATCCTCCTGAGGACCATGCATACCACAGGCACAAAGGCAGGATGCGCACCAGGTGCAGAGTTCTTCAGTACAAAGCCCTTGTCAGAGGATTTCAAAGACTTCTGTTAACACAGGAAAGTGGATTTGCAGAATTAAGAGCTGAAAGGTTAGGCCGAGGGAGAGAGCAGGTGGTGCCTCTTCTGAGCTTTTTTTTTTTTTTTAGATTTTTTGAGACAGGGTCTCGCTTTGTGGTTCAGGCTGGTCCTGAGCTCAGCCTCAAACTCACATCACAGCAATCCTCCTGCCTATGCCTCCTGAGTGCTGGGATTACAGGCGTGAGCCACCACGCCCGGCACTGTGGTATGTGGTACTGGTTGCTGCCGGGCGTGAGTCTCCACACCCAGTATGGTATATGGTAACCGGGGATCGAACCCAGGTCCTTGCGCTTGCAAGACAGGCGTCGGAACCACTGAGCTAACTCCCCGGCCCTCTTCTGAGTTTTTAGGGCTGTTAGCTTGTAGGGAAGGATCCAGAGCCATTACCACAGTGGCTGGAACAGTAACAGCCACAAGAATAGTGGTATGAATCTGGCGATGGACTTTTCCCATACCACTCTCTTTACCAAGAATGGCCCCTATTATGTCTAAGGAGCCCTCCCAGCACCCCTACAAGGGTATTTTCCCCATTTCGCAGTGAGGAATGTGTTCGAGCCCAGAGTCTGGAACATTAAACACGAAATCCTCTGTGACCTCTTCCTTTGTCCCGAAACAAACCAGGGTCTCGCTTTAGAATTCAGAGGCAGTTGGGGTAGAAGGTGGATCAAGGGTGTCTTGGAAAGACATTTTTGATGAATCTCTCTGTCCGACTCTTTTTCCCTCTCTTCCTCTAGCTATGAATACAGTTCACGGATGTGGCCTAAAAGTGGCCTGTGTCTCCGCTGCTGTGTCCGATGAGTCTGTGGCTGGGGACAGTGGTGTGTACGAGGCTTCTGCGCAGAGGTGGGTCCATGACTTTTGGTTCCTGTATTTGTGGAGGCCATGAACTCTGAAGATGGTGGCCCAGAATCATGAGAGGGCCTGGGCTCTGGACCTCCAAGTGTCCCTCTTGGGAAAGCATTTCTAGTGACTCCATCTTTCCTGACAGCCTTGAGTGGGGCTAGGCCAAAAATGAGAAGATGCAGATAGCAAAGGTACGTCTAGATGGTGCTGTCTCTCATAGGGCCAGAGATGGCACTGATTTGGAGAGTGCTGATTCAAGGGCAGCGAGTGTCAAAGGATCAGGTACTAGAGAAACAGATGCTCCATGTAGGGAAGGAAGGGCCCAAGTGCATGGTAGAAAACAGGCTCTGGAGAGAGGCTGGGTGGAACCCGTCTCCTCCTGGAGAATCCAGCTCATTCCTCAGGGAGAGTCCTGCATCCAGAAATGTCTGTTTCCCACTCACCCCTAAGAACCTGAATCCCGTCTCTCCTGCCACCTTCCAGGCTGAGTGCTCCAGAAGCAGCTGTCTTTGACAGTGACGAATCAGAAGTCGTGGGGGCCACTCGAGTTCAGGTTGCTCTGAAGTAAGTGTCGGGGAGACAGGGCTGTGGGAGGGTCTATGTGGGCACCCTCTTCGACCGCTGTGCTTGAGCAACCTGCTGACAACAGGGGGCCCAGCTAACGGGGCGCCGGTTCTCACTGCACCTCCCAGCCCCCATTTTACACGTGGAGAACATGAGGTTTTGATCCAGCGCACTGAGCTGGACAGCAGGAGACCCCAAAAGGGCAGGACACCCTCGGTCTGCACAGGGATTCATTCACTGCCACCCTGGATTTCTGTCCTCACTCAGGTTCCAACCCTCCAGACCCCCAGGGACCCCTAAGCTACC
>PVIR01023369.1:0-27283 GCA_004026965.1 Petromus typicus | reverse complement strand
TTCCGCATCATACCTCCTGCCTCCTCTGGCAAGGCCCCGCCTCCTAACAGCATATTGATCTGTGAGCTCATCAATGGATAAGTCATCTGCACCTTCCAAACACATGGTACCTTTGGGGGATGTCTGAGATCTAAACCGTAACAGGTTCAATCCTCAGCGTATTCCTTTTCGCTTCCCATCCTTATCTCTGACAACCCCTTTCATTCTCTTCACTAATAAAGGTCCCCAGACCATGTGTGTCCTATAGGTTTTGTCCTTCTGTGCTTCAACTAGATGATTAGAGTTTGGTCTGTTCAACCAGTAACTACAATTCCAGTTGGTGCTAAACCCTAGTTCATTATCATCAGGAATATGCCGCCCCTGATTATCAATCCCTAGGAAGTGATTGCAAAGGAATTCAATAGAAGATACCCTGAGGGCTGGTTTTTTCACATTCCCTTTTCTCCCTCCAGCTATAGAGAAAGGTTGACAAAAACAAGGCTGCTCCAAGAGCTGTCCGCTCTCCAGGTCAACAGATGTGCAGTTCACATCCACAAATACATTCGTTCTGCTCATTTTCTTAGTTGTCTGCTAAGCCGCACCCAGCTGACTCACTTTACCATCATGAGGACCACCGAGCTTGCCTGTTATCCCTCCTCATATTTGTGTCATTTCATTTCAGACTCTGAGAGGAAAGTGTTTGTTAAATAAAAGGCCGAAGTTTGTTGCAAAAAAAAAAAAGTACAAACATTTAACTAAGCTGTTAAACAAACTCATAAAACAAAAATAAGTCTAGTCAAGGTTTCTAGAAGACGTTCATGAAGCTCCCCAAAATTTACCAAGTTGTTGAAATTCAAGGAAGTGATCATGATCTTGAATCACAAGGAGTGAAATTTGGTTGGCATGATTCTGTGAGCCTCAGAAAGCTTTTGCCAAAATCCTAGAGCAGAAATAAATATATCTCTTGCTGCCAAACCTTGAAAACAAAACATTAAATGATAAATATATTCCACTGGAAATAAGCTTAGACACAGAAACTAGCTATAATCAAATGGACAAATTTGAAGACTTCTTCCAAGGTCAGAATAAATGCCACTTAAGAAGTATAACCAGGGCCGGGGAGTTAGCTCAGTGGTTCCAGCACCTGTCTTGCAAGCGCAAGGGCCCGGGTTCAATTCCCCGGTAACCACATACCATACTGGGCATGCAGACTCAAGCCCAGCAGCAACCAGTACTACATACCACAGTGCCGGGCGTAGTGGCTCACGCCTGTAATCCCAGCACTCGGGAGGCAGAGGCAGGAGGATTGCTGTGATATGAGTTAGAGGCTAAGCTCAGGGCCAGCCTGAACCACAAAGCGAGACCCTGTCTCAAAAAAAAAAAAAAAAAAAAGAAGTATAACCAATGTGAAATCACATCTGCATTTAATATGAAAATTTTTTCAATGGTTCTGACAAAACAGATCATTAACTCATGAAGTAATTGCTACTTCTCAAATGAATAGAATATCTAATATATAGGAGAGAAAACATACACGCCTAAAGATATTCTTTTCAGCATTATGTATAACATTTCATCCTAAATCATCTAAATGACCCCAAACTATGAAATTATTAATTAGTAAATGAAATGATGAATGTCAAATCCACAATGCAGTGATTCTGTCTGCTGATTGGTGGGGCAATACTGGGGGTTGAAACCAGGACACTCACAACAAGCTACATACCCAGCCATGTTTAACTTCTTACTTTAAGAAGGGGTCTTGCTAAGTCATGAACTTGACCAAACTTGCACTGCTCTTGCCTCAGCCTCCCAAAGTGCTGGGATTATATAGTTCTGCCCCTATATGCCTAGCAAAATAATTATTTTTATGAATGATTATTATTTCATGCTATGTAGTAGCAAGAAAAAATAGGTTTTTATAATAGTTTTAATATAAAAGGGAATAAATAATAGAAAAGTTGAATAAAACTGTGTATGAAATGATAAAGATTTAACAAGAAAGTTTTACATAATAGATACCCACAGCTAGGTATGAAAGAGATGACATTTAATGTCTTCTCTATGAAATACGATGTTGCATATGATTTTTTTCCCCATTGCCTGAAAATTAACAAAAGAACCTAAAATTGAGAACAAATGTGTTAAGTAATTAAGTAAAAAGGCAATCAAAAATAATGGAAACCAAATACCACCTCAGGGTTGAAAAAACTGCAATTATGTTGCTTCTACCACATAGTCTTTCACCCACCAATATTCTAATTCCATCAAATCAGCAGACAATGAAGAGAAAAGGAAAGGAAAGGAAGAGATGGTCTGGTCATAAAGAGGGAATTATTTAATGTCAATGGAGTTTCTGTTGCCTGAAGCCCCAAGAGACAGAACTCCAATGACTCTGTTGCCTGTGGGGCAAGAGATCACCATCAAACTTTTTGTGGGGTTCTTTGTGTGGTTACAGAACTTCGGGTCCCATGTCAATCCTACCACTGGAATAGAAGTCTGGCCTTTTTAAGGAAGCCTTATATGTGTTTGGGAACATCTATCAGCTCACACTGGATCCTTCTCTGGAAAAGGTATTTCCAAAAAAAAGAAACCTTCTTGAACACACTTTCCCATGAAGCAAAAAGGGACATGGTCCAGTGAGGGTGAATTACAGACGGCAACCTCACACCCAGTTCCCTCAGTCCTCAGTGAGAGGGGGGAGCAGGGACTTCCATGAGACCACGTGAAGAAGCACAGAGGCAATGACAAGAGCTAGGAGCCTGTCAGATTCTCCACTGGGAAAAGAAGTTGGCACCACAGCTCGCCACAACGCCCAAAGATTCCTCATTCTTTAAAAATATTCCCTAAGAAAATTAAACTTAACATCACTACAAAAAGAACCACATGAGTGGGAGCTACTAACAACAGGAAGAGTAAGACTGAACCAGTGCAAGACCAGGGTAGTTCTCCCAACCAGCCTCTCCCAGGCTGCCAGCGACACAAAACAAGGGAGTAATTTCTCCTGTTCTTCCTTTCAGCCCACCCCCACACACCTGCAGGACCAGTCAGAAACCCAAAGGCTGGTGACCCAGTGCTGCTAGTGGGATCTAGTGACAAATTAATTCTGGGTGTATGCTGCCATTTCGAATTAAATTGGGAAAACTTTGGAGTTCCAGACAGTTATTGCTATCACTGAGTTCTCTAAAATCTAATTTGCTTGATGCTAAAACTTCAGTCATTGATCCTTAGTTATTCTGTAACTCCTAATGATCAAGGGAAAGTTTCTTCCTTATACATTGTCATTCTTATTTATGAAAATTCAATAAAAATTTAAAGAAAATAGGGTTCATTTCCTAATCTTATAGGCAGCAAATCTCACTCACATTAACCACCAAGAAGAGTTACCCAAATGTTGATGTACATACTCAGGCTTAACACCATATCATGCAATCTTTCACTGGAATTTCTGAAAGAAAATTCCACAAATATAGGAATAAGTTCAAATTGGTATCTTAAATGCATATGTAGTTATTTCAGAATTCCGTATTTTAACAGGAAAAATTCCTGAAGGTCAGAGTCACAAAAAAGTTTTGCACAAACCACAAATGAGGAAAGTTAATATATGAAGGAAGCATTCACTTTTTCTCACATTTATATTTTCTCTTCATTGAATTTTAAATATCAACTTTATTAGTTCTTGCCCCAAAAAATATTAGTTCTCTTCTGAAGATACGTAAAGTATCTTATATGATTGAAAATGTCCATAAAGATACAAACTTGACTTAAAGACATATAAGTTTTGGTATATGTATGTGTCATCACATGATTGGAGGAAGACAACTAAGGCCTAAACTAGAGATTTAATCTGTAATTACAATAGGATTTTACTATATGAATGCTATTTAAGATATAATTCAGTTATTTCTACTGTCTTTTCAAAAAATATACATTTAATCATCAAGGGAGTAATGAATAAGTTTTTAATAATGATAAACGTTTAGAGAAGGAAAATCATACATTAATTTTTTCAGAACCAGAGTTTGAACTCAGGACCTTGCACTTGCCAAGCAGGGAGCAGCACCACTGAGCTAAATCCCTGGATCCAATACATTAAAATTTATCAGATATCTATCAGCAGACTTTCAGATGCTTTATTTGAATGTTCAGTTCTGAGTATAGCCTAAAGCAAAAGTAAATGTCTTTATCACTTGAAATAAAAAATATAATGCAGTTGCTAAATTAGGCTCAAAATATTTCTCTAAGCTTCCTGCTGGCTAGAGAAAATGGAAAATTCAAGAGTCTATTACCTAACTTCACCAACAGCCTGATGCCAGTGCTTTCTTCAAAGGAACGGAACACTGTGAGAATACCCTGAGACAACGAGCAGAAGAGTGTGGTGTAGTTCCTGACACACAGGAGGTACTTAAGGAGGTTATCTCATGTTACTATGTAAAAGAAAAAAAATAAGCAACATTTCTCAAAGAAGTCATGGTTAATGCTTATACCAAATCCTAAGAAAAATTTCCCACATGGATCACTGTCTGAGAGTCATTTTAGTAGACTTGACTGTGATGAGTCTAAACTACAAAGATCATTTCCTCTTTCACTGCATGCTATTATGTTGGTGCTAGGCACAGTCCCTTCCTTGCACATAATAAATCATTATTTTAATTGATCTTGTTACATACTAATCCTCTTCAGTTAGTGTTCCCAGTTTACAAAACATGATAATTACATTCCTTTTGGAGAATATAAAATGCAGCTGAGTCATTCTTACTCCCTACCTTTCCCTCTCTCCCATCTCCCAGTCCACTTCCTTTATCTCTTTTAAGCCACTATTTACTGGAGCTTTCTAGAGCTTAGTGTAACATCCAGTCCTGATGCCAGGATATGAAGTGGAGATGGTCTTGCTTGAGCAATTAAACAGATGGATGGTGATGTCCCTGAGTAAGACAGAAGAGAGCCAGCGTGAATAGAGACTTCGTCTACAGAAACACAGAGCATGCGTGGCCACCAAAATCTCAGTGTAGGCCCGGGGATTTAGCCCAGTAGTTCCAGCACCTGCCTTGCAAGTGCAAGGTCCTGGGTTGGATCCCCAGTAACCACATACAACAATGTCCATTGTGGTAACTCATGCCCACCAGCAATCAGTATAACATATCAGTGCTGGGCATGGTGGCTCATGCCCATAATCCCAGCACTTGGGAAGCAGAGGCAGGAGGATTGCTATGAGTTCAAGGCTCAGCTCAGGGCCAGCCTGAACTACAAAGTGAGACCCTGTCTCAAAAAAAGGGGGGAGGGCAGGGATTTAGCTCACTGATTCCGGCGCCTGTCTTGCAAGCGCAAGGACCCGGGTTCGATCCCCGGTAACAAACATAACAATACTGGGCATGGAGACTCACACCAGCAGCAACCAGTACCACATACCACAGTGCCAGGCGTGGTGGCTCACGCCTGTAATCCCAGCACTCGGGAGGCAGAGGCAGGAGGATTGCTGTGATGTGAGTTGGAGGCTGAGCTCAGGGCCAGCCTGAACTACAAAGCGAGACCCTGTCTCAAAAAAAAAAAAAAAAAAAAAAAAAAAAATCTCAGTGGAGACACTACAAACCCAATTGTATACAAAGTGGAGAGTTGAGTAGAATTTAAAGGTGACTCCCTTGGAGAGACGTGTAGGCTAAAAAGGAAAAAAAAAAACCACTGGCAATCTATAATATCCAAATGATATAAAATCTCGGTTATGAGAAGCTCATTCAGTGAACATACAGAGTAGATATGCAGCCATGGTAGGATTTCACTATCCGAAGCCTAAACATTTTTGTCATTGCTCACATTCTGCTTTCATTCTCACGGTCCCCCAGTGGACACAATGCGCATGCCTGGCCAACCTCGCGTCAGATCTGACCCTGCCCCTCAGGAAAAACAAAGTCAGTGGAAACTTCCTGGGCTGTTCCAAGTCTTATCCACATTATTTATAGTCCGAGACACAGAACTAGAACATTTAAGGCAAAATAGGCTTTTCTGAATTGCCCCTATCATTCAGTCATTTTTTAAAAAGCAGAAAGTTTCAAGATAGAAAAGGTCCTCAGAGCCTTCTAAAATATCTCTTTACCAATAATGTCACTATTACAGATTACATACCATGAATCTGATTTATCAAGGACCCCAACTGGCTTAAGTCAAGTTCTATCCCTGTAACACAATGGAAAAAATAAGAAAAATACTCCAAGAAATAATGGCAAACATAAAAGTGTTGTTGCAACTATTTCTCATATGGTCTCAAGACAGATCTTCTCCTCCTTAAATAAGCACAAAAAACAAACTCGATGATGATGTTCTAACATCAGCAAGCAAGATTAAATGTTAGGAGCCACCTTTCAACTGCAAGATCATTCAGACATTTCTGGAATTTCTCAAAGGAGTTTACGGAATCTCCCTCAGTGGTTTTGAAGAAGCAGACACTCATTTAAAGGAATTAGTTTAAGATAACTTGCGTGTACTTCTTTGGCAGCAGGGAATTCAACCACAAGATTGTTTCTCTATGACACGATTTCCTGGCTGTAAATTGAAGGTGGGAAAAGAAAATAATAGTGAGTTGGAAGTTTGGGGTTTTATTATTTAAATGATTTCCTCATATTTAATGAGTTGCAAATTTCACCATGTATGGCATTTAAATATATTCAAGATTCTGGGATATTTGTCATGTCCTTGCAAATGAGATTTATTTAATTTCTGACTGTACTTTGGATTTCTGTGAAGCAGGCAGAAGGCCTTGGTTCCAGCTCCAGATTTCTAGCTTCCAGTCAAGTCAGAGTACCACAGGCCTGAGCTACCACAAAGACTGGCCTCTCTTGTTCCAGGATGTCTTGTCTGGCCCAGACACTCTTTGATCTTTGAAATTAGTATTTGAACTACAGAGGAGCCACCTCTACAATTTGAAAGCAGTCAACTTTTCCAACAAAAACAGCTACCCAGTCAGTTCTTGATTAATGTGAGAATAAGATGGAGAAAGTCCATGAATGAATTCCAAATCACATATGAAAGAAAACTACAAGTTAGCTCATTTGCGCCACCTCAAAGCCACCACCTTAACACTCTAGTAATAGTAAAAGAATAAAAATAAGGGGCCAGGGATTTAGCTCAGTGGTTCCAGTGCCTGCTTTACAAGTGCAAGGTCCCTAGTTCAATCCCCAGTAACCACATACAACAATGCCAGGCATGGTCACACCCACTAGTAATCAGTACCACATGCCACAGTGCCGGGCATGGTGGCTCATGCCTATAATCCCAGCACTCAGGAGGCAGAGCCAGGAGGATTGCTGTGAGTTCGAGGCTCACCTGGACCACATAGTGAACTCAGGGCCAGTCTGAACTACAAAGTGAGACCCTGTCTCAAAAAATAAAGCTGTAAGGAGAAACTGAGTCAAAGAATATTCAGAATATTGCTTTATAAGTCAGCACTATTGAGTACAGAGGTCACAGGAAAGTGCTGCACTATGTTCCACAGCCTAGTTTTGGTTCTTTAAGAAGAATCTAGAGAGAGAATTTTCTCTTAATGGGTATGGGGAAACAAAGTCACATTAAACCTCTCATGCCTCAACAATTCTATAATTAGTCAAAAAAGTATTCATTTAAAAGTTATTAAGTGTCTCAAACAGAATGACGACCGCATTTTAAAACTCACAAAATGTTTGATAAGTGATTTACTTATCTCTGAATTCCTCCTGTAGAACTGGCATAGGGCACGTGACGTAGGGATGATATATGGACCGCCATATAATACAGGGGAAATATCATTCCCAACCTGCTAGATTTCCAACATCCCAAGTGCATGTTCTCTAAAATGGAAGAACACCATCTAGTGACAATGGAGCCTAAGAGTAGGAAGAATATATTGAAAGAAAGAAAGCTTCTAAGTGGGAGGAAGGAGCCCAGAAAGTGGATTACCCATGGACCCTGCCTCTGAAGGAAGTTTTATAGAGCAAAACTATAAGTTGAGGCAGCTAGAAGGTGGAACAAAACTATCATCAACTAATAAAATTACAAGTACAGTCACTTAGTTATTATTGACTCAATGGAGAACCACAGGGTGGGGTATAAGGTGGGACAAAACTATGGTCAACCAATAAGATTACAAATATAGCCACTTAGGTAGTATTGATTAAATAGGATCAAATGGAAAGCAAGTCACATAGAAAGCACACATGAGAGGAACACGACTTTTCCAGGAAAGGAATGGGCTAGGGAGGTTTTGGTTCCCCACCCAAGGTGATGGATGCCTATTTAGAATATCATTGGGCAGGGGAGATAGCTCAGTGGTTCCGCGCTTGTCTTCCAAGTGCAAGGGCCTGGGTTTGATCCCCGATAACCACATAACAATACTGGGTGCGGAGACTCACCCCAGCAGCAACCAGTACCACATACCACAGTGCCAGGCGGGCATGGTGGCTCACGCCTGTAATCCCAGCACTCAGGAGGCAGAGACCGGAGGATTGCTGTGATGTGAGTTTGAGGCTGAGCTCAGGGCCAGCGTCAACTACAAAGTGAGATCCTGTCTTAAAAAAAAAAAAAAAATCTAAAAAAAAAAGAATATCAACCACTGCTGCTCATTCCTAGAGGAAGTCTGTCCATACACTCAAAGGTACCTCATGACAAGTATAATGTGCTCTTATCTCTTGCACTGACTCCTTGAAGGGCTAAGCATTGTCTGATCACCTGTAGTATTTCTGACTAATTTAGCTGTCTACCAAAGAACTTTCTCCAGGGCTCTTCTCCAGCACTGCAGACTGATACCACTGGAGCCAATAAATGATAGAGGTCCTCTGAGTAGGGATGGATGCATGTACTGCTGTTTTGGATAAAGTAGGGGCCAGTATGACCAGTGTATCATTGCCCTCAGTGCTTCCCACCCAGAAATATCCCAGAAGCAAATGCAGAATAACTTTTGTAGGTAGAAAGAGAATAACACCTCAGGCTTCTTTCTCAAAGGTGTATGAGGAGTGAGCTGGCTTCTTTCAGATGCTGCCAGCAGCAGACACATTGGCCTTGACTTCTGAATGCCTGTGATTAAGAGTGCAGGTGTCCTGTTCCCTAACCAGGTACCCTTGGGCAAGTTCTTTATTGGCCCCAAGGCTCAATTTTCTCATTGAAAAGAAAAAGGAAATAGAGGAGAAAAAAGAGGAAGGGAAAAGGAAAAAGAGAAGTCTATGCTAATCACTTTGATGGATTGTTGGGACAGTAAAAAAGTTAACTGTGTCAAAGGTACTTGCAAAGTACAGAACTCTGTAGAAGACAAGGAAGTCTAATGTTTACTGATAGTCTTAAGTATCACCTACTTCTGTCCCCAAATTCCCTTGAAAACTGGGAGCAACAGTCCCTCATCATGCACAACAAAGCTGCACTATTTAAGTGGTAAATTGAGCTCTACACTCACATTCAAGTGAGCACTTATGACACATGATTAAAATAGACAATAAAGGTTGAAATTAAATTTTTTATGACAGTAAAAGACACACTGCCATTCATCTCCCTGAAAACACTTCCCTTGCTTCAAACACATTGCTTTTGCCCCTTTCTGAAGCAGTTATACAAGTTCTCTTTCCTAAAGTCTTTACAAACTCTAGTCAAAACATGGTGAATGCTGCTGCTGAGTGCCTTCAACGAAAGGTCTGCTGGGAAAAGCAATGCAATGTGGCCTACTTCACCTTATTCACCAGAAATGGCATCGTATGACTCACCCCTGCACAAAGTCAAAACGACCATTTTGAATCATGACAGAACATTAAGACAGCCACAGTAGCCCAACTAAAAACACTCATGGAAAACGATTTCTAGAACTGCTTCTGAAAATCGCAAGAACAACAGGATGGTGTGTTGGAAGCTGGGGAAAGTATTTTTCAGCAACACATACAGCACTACATCTTTTACTATAATATTTTTTTTTTTTTTTTTGGAAACAGGGTCTTACACTGTAGTTCAGACTGGCTTTGAACTGACTATGTAGCCCAGGCTATCCTCTAACTCAAAGCAATCCTTCTGCCTCTGCCTCCCAAATTCTGGGATTCCAGGCATGAGCCACAACACCCAGCACTGTGGTCTGTGGTACCAGGGATCCAGCTTGGCAGCTTGCATTTGCCAGGCAGATCCTGAAACCACTGAGCTAATTCCCTGACCCCTTAATGCATTTTTTACTTAAACATTCACAGTAGTTTTGGATCATGCTCGCATCTGCAAAGTACGCCACAGCACACTAGCACCCAGTTATATACATTATCACTTTCTTCATCTCCTATCTGTTCAATAACTTCTAGGTTAAAGTCAAAAATTCTACGTTAATGAGATACCCACTGGTTATCTCTTTCTATCTCCTAAAATATCTTCTCTAAGACATGAGTAGACTGGTTGTTGTTGTTGTTGTTGTTGTTGTTTTATTTTCTACCATGTAGAGCACAAGGGTTTAAATTTTTGGCTTACATAAGCCTCAATAAGGAAGAATCGTCTTTGGCTGCAAATAAAACATATAGCCTAGCTAATGTATGCAAGCCATGAGCTTCCTTTATATTTTATATTTTAACATTAAATTATAAGAACACAACCAGTTTTAGATTAGTAATTAGTAGGAAAATTCATATGTCTGCTTAGAACTAAAACACAGCAGTCTTTACATGTACAAACGCATGCATGGAGATTGAAATTCTACAGTCAGCAACTGCTGCATTTCACTTGCCACACTGCATAAGCACAAGGGACATCTTGGCACGTGCGGGTTTCCATCTATGTGTGTGTCAGATGTAAAGGGAGAGTCGGCAATTCACTGCGCGTGCTTCAGTGTTTCCTTGTGGTGTTAAGCCACTGCATGACTGAGTCATGAAAAAAAATCACTCAAAGTCACATAATAAGGTTAAAATTTACTCTCCTGTGGGACCACATTGCTAGCTTCCCAGGGTAATTATAGGCTTCTCAGAGATAACCAAAAGAGCATCTCAGCTAACAGTTTTAATAATATTTAATAATAATAATAATATGTACAAAAAGAAATTAATATTGATTGTGCACCTATCACATAATAGGCACATTACATACAATTCAAGTGAGGCCTTGGGGAAGTCGAATGTGTGCTGGAAAGCTACCATGCTCCACACACTGTAATCAGTAATTTCACTTAATTTTGACAAGAATGAAATAATTTTCATATAGGAAATGCGCACCTCACTGACATTAGGATTCACCCAAATCCCATAATGGCAGGTTCCAGGGTTAGGATTCCAGCAATTTAATTTTCTCATTCCAAACATAGTTATCTATTAACCATTGATTTCCTTGAAATAGTAAGGCTAATGAAATTATCCCTCAAACATTCAACTATAGAATAACCATATTGATGGATAGAAATGTGGAACACTCTCAAGCCCTAAATAATAGTGAGTAAAATGAAAACATGGCCACATACTCTAAAGAAAGTTATCACATTTGACCCTATTTCAAAATTTCTTTTAGTTATATTTGCTTTGGATTTAGGCTTGTGAAGCATTTCCTAGGTTTTTGTTAGAGGCAAATATCTACTCTTCTTTAGGCTAGTTATTTTGAGAGCTAAGAAAAGATATAGAATTTGATAAGTAAAAATTTTATAAATTAGTGAATTTTTGTTTAGGTCTACAAAGAATACCATGAGCATTTAATCAAAACTTGTTTGTGGGGCTGGGGAGATAGCTCGGTGGTAGACACTTTCCTAGGATGCATAACACCCAGGGTTCAATCTCCAGTGCAGCCAAAAACACAAAGTTAAAATGAGTTAAGATTATAGTGATGCACTCCTGTAATTCCAGCTACTTGGGCAGCTGGAACTAGAGGACCACAAGTTCAAGGCAGCCTGAGCAACTTAGAGAGATCCTCTCAAAATTTAACAGAAGGGCTGGAGAGGTAGCTCAGTGGTAGAATGTTTCCCTAGTATGCATAAGGCCTTGGGTTTTATTACTAGTATGTCCACTAATTGTGATATATCAGCTTGACTTGAATGAGATCTGGAAATGTCTGAAAACGATTGACACAGAAGTCAGCCAACTGAGCAGGGAAGATCCCCCGTAACGTGGATGGTAGCAACCAATAGGCTTGTAGCTTGGACAGAATTATTTACCTTTGTGGAGACACTTCATTGCCTTGGGACGCTGGGCTCCAGATTTTTCAAGCCTCCAATGTAAACTCCTCGGTCTCCCAATGCAGATTCACACAGGTAACTCCATAGTGAGATTCTCAGGTTTCAGTCTTCAACTGTTACTAGGTCCTCTGTGTGTCCCACCGGCTGGCAGCCATTTTGGATTCTTTTTTTTTTTTTAGGTTTTTTGAGACAGGGTTTTGCTTTGTGGTTCAGGCTGGCCCTGAGCTCAGCCTCCAACTCACATCACAGCAATCCTCCCGCCTCTGCCTCCCGAGTGCTGGGATTACAGGCGTGAGCCACCACGCCCGGCACTGTGGTATGTGGTACTGGTTGTTGCTGGGCGTGAGTCTCCACACCCAGTATGGTATATGGTTACCGGGGAATCGAACCCGGGTCCTTGCGCTTCCAAGACAGGCGCCGGAACCACTGAGCTAACTCCCCGGCCCCATTTTGGATTCTTCTTCTCCAATCCCACGGTCGTTATGTCTCTTCTGCTTCTGATCCTGTAACTACCTAAAAATTATGTCTTATAAACCTACCTAGTACATGCACTTTATATTGATTCTGTTCCTTTAGAGCACACCTTGTAGTGCCTAAAAAGTATTTTTTATATAACTATGTTCTCAGTAAAACATCACTTCTACAGAACACTAACTGCCCTCTTTTTCTTAATTGTAGTCTGTACTTTTATTTTGTAACTGCCTTTCTGCTTCTTGATATCATAGGCCAAGATAACTAAGGGTCAATATTACCACTTTTATTGCCTAATCTATTCCTAGCTTTTTCACAAGGCTTGACACATACACACAGCAGGCACTCTCAAAGTCATAGGCTAAACATCTGCAGCATGAACAAGTGAATTATAATATTTTGCAGTTGACCATATAGTCATTCCATGGTAGAGTGGTTTGATTAGTGTTTGTTACAGGGGCAAGAGATCTTAGCGGATTTTAAGTATAAACAAAAAACACCTGGCTTTAATATTTTTAAAATAATGTTATTGCACTTTTTTTTTTTTTTTTTTTTTTTTTTTTTTTTTTTTTTTTTTTTTTTTTTTTTTTTTTTTTTTTTTTTTTTTTTTTTTTTTTTTTTTTTTTTTTTTTTGTCCTATCAGAATGTTTCCTGCAGCATTTTTGCCTGGAAAATGATTAAAGCCAAACTCTCCAAGTCAATCTCATCCAAAAAATAAAAGAACAGCCTGCCATCACACCTGCACCAAGCCATTTCTGCCCATTTCCAGAGCTATATTCACTGTTCAAAACAAGGTCTTCCCTTGCAGTCTCAGGATTTTTTCCAAGTTTATTTCTTAACAACCAGATACGCCTCCCTGATTCTATCATCTGCCAGTAGTTAACTATTAATATTCCAAATGCACTCACCTGGAAATTGGTAAATCAAAAAATATACCTATCCCTGGGTAAGGAATATGCAAAGTATACAATGTGAACAAGAAAGATTAAAATAAGCCTTTTCCAGGATATGATTTTCACAGATTGCTCTTGGGAAAAGACCTTCCAACCCTTCTGTTCCTTGATCATTAGCATTATTTTATTATAAAAATGTTAAACTTTTATAGAGGTAGGTTTTTTAAATTAGATTCATTAGCTACTTATGTAAATGTAGATTTCTATTTCTAAAATGCTCATTTTTTGGTTTTTTGTTTTACCAACTGTGTAAGACTGTCGTCTCACAAGTTTCTTTCTACAGAACTGGTATAATATTCTATCCACAGCATCATTTGCAGAATAAACCTTTCCTGAAATGATCAAGTCCTTCTACTTGAACTTCCTTCTACAAATGAATATGGAAATAACTCGTTCAGGCACTTTTTCCCAATGAGATATACTGCCACTGTTAAAAATGGCAACATGCATTATGTTTACTTGCATGGAAGAAAAACCAATGGCCTGTGAAGCATATTTTTATACATGCTGAAGATATAAAAATAAATGGCCTTTTTTTGTCTTCTCTGGCCCATGGCTCTGAAAAGCTTTCTCAGTGTATTTCAGTGAGACATAATCAACTAGTATTCTCCATTCTTGAGTATTTTCTTCTAACATTTTTGGCTTGTTTTCTTTTTAGTAGTATTGGCAAATCTTATTATGAAGTTGTACAGTTCCCACTGGAAATTTTAGAATAACAATTTCCAAATTCAAATTTCTTCTCTTTTTTAGTGAGTTATGATTATCACAATTTTTTTTTTTTTTTTGAGACAGGGTCTCACTTTGTGGTTCAGGCTGGCCCTGAGCTCAGCCTCCAACTCACATCACAGCAATCCTCCTGCCTCTGCCTCCCGAGTGCTGGGATGACTGGCATGAGCCACCACGCCCGGCACTGTGGTGTGTGGCACTGGTTGCTGCTGGGGTAAGTCTCCACACCCAGTGTTGTATGTGGTTACTGGGGAATGAAACCCGGGTGCTTGAGCTTGTAAGACAGGCGCTGGAACCACTGAGCTAAATCCCCAGCCCCACAATTTCTGTTCTTTAATAACGACAATAAAAAATTTAATTTACTCTTCTCTTTTACACTTTTGCCATGAAGTACATTGTCTGTGTAAAAGAGTCTATTGACTGTTTACATTTCAGAGAGAAATAATACAACAATCATCATATTCAAAACGGCCGTCTGCACACTGGAGAGCTGGAGGATCCAAAGGCGTGAAAGGCAAAGGCTAAGAAGCTCACGGGAGAGACAGTGGTGCAAGTCTGTGTTGTAAGGCTGAAGAAACTGGAGACTAATAGCGAAAGCAAACATAGGAGCTTTTCCTAAAGGGTAACACTTGCTTCTTTCCCTTTTATTCTCTCCAAGCTACAAGCCTATTAGTTGGTGCCACTCACCCCAGTCCTATATGTTGGCGGATCTATATGACATTATACATAGACACACAATTTACTAATCTAGGTGGTTCTTGCTCAAGTCAAGTTGACCTATAACTATTAACAATCACAGCGGCCTGTGTGCACCTCTCAAACTGTATTCCTCTCCCACCTCCACCCAGTAACTATTACCCTGAATTTTATGTTATTTATTTTTTTTTTTGTTTTCTTTAAAGGTTTGCCAGCTATTTATGAAACTATTTAAAAAGTGTTTCTTCTAAAATGTCATATGAATGGGATATTTTATGGATGCTTTTGCAATTTGTCTGTTTTATTCCACTTACACTTTTGAGATCCAGGCATTCTAATTTATGTAGCTGAATTCATTAATCTTTACTGCTATGTAATATTCTTATAATATTCCATAGGTAGAAAAAAATTAATAGTCTATAATATATCCAAATTTTAATGCTAATTTCACCAGTGAAAATATCTCAATTATTACCGTTTCTCTGGGTACTAAGACCGAATATCTTCTCAGATCTCTATGAGCCATCTGAGTGTTGAACTGTCAGAGGATCTAGCAGCAACAAAAAGCCAAAGACCTGGAAGTTCATTACAGAATATTTTTCTCTTTTTGTAAAACTGATGAGGCTTAGGGTTTTTCGTTGTTTTTTGTTTGTGTTTGTCTTAGGATTTTGAGGGTTTTTTTCCCCAATACTGAGATTTCACACCAGGCCTTCAACCTGAGCTACATCCCCAGCCCTTTTTTCATTTTTTATTTAGGGATGGAGTATCGCTGAATTCCCTAAACAGGGCTCAAACTTGCAATTCTCCTGCCTCACACTCCCAGAGTGCTAAGATTAGAGGCATGTGCATCATGCCTGATGCAAGTAACAGCATTCTTCTCATTAGATTATTAATATCCAGTCTGTGTTCAAATTTTCCCAATCTGCTGGTTATAATGTCGTGTGTCTGTAGTTCTAGCTACTGAGGAGGCTGAGGCAGGAGGATCACTTGAGCCCACAAGTTGGAGGCCACCCTGTGTCTTAAAAACAAAAGAAGTGGACAAAGGAGTGGACACTGTTAACTCTGCACCAGGCTTGCAAAAAATCTTTTCTAGAAACTTCTGCCTGTTGTTCTACTCTCATTTTTTCACTGATTTGTTCCCATATCTACCTCCATGTATTTCTTTATTCATGAACGCTGCTTTCTTTCAGTGACTGAGAATCCTTGATTTAAGTATAGTTATAAATCTTTTCCTATGGTTTATATGTTCATGTCTTGTTTAAGAAATCACCTGTTTGCTGGGCCAGCCTAAACTACAAAGCAAGACCTTTTTTCAAAAAAGCTTAAAAAATTGCCTCTCTGAGATCTTAATGTTGTTCTCCAATATCATGTCTTCTAAAATCATCAATTTATCAACTTACACACCATATACGCACAGCTTAATGAAAAATTTGACTGAGGATGCATTAAATTTATACCTTCGTTTGGATAGAAGTAATGAATTCATAGCACAGAATCTTCTAAAGTACGAACTTATTAAACTTCTCCTCTATTTGAGTGTTCTTAAATATTTTCACATGAAGAATTGTTTTTCACTATATTTACTCTTAGGTATTTGGGTTGTGTCACTATCCACAGCATTTTAGAACCCCATTTTCTAATTGCTGGTATTCAGAAACATGTTAATTTTATGATAACTTTTTTTTTTTTTTTTTTTTTTTGAGACAGGGTCTTGCTTTGTGGTTCAGGCTGGCCCTGAGCTCAGCCTCCAACTCACGTCACAGCAATCCTCCTGCCTCTGCGTCCCGAGTGCTGGGATTACAGGCATGAGCCACCATGCCCGGCACTGTGGTATGTGGTACTGGTTGCTGCTGGGGTGAGTCTCCACACCCAGTATTGTATGTGGTTACGGGGGATCGAACCCGGGTCCTTGTGCTTGCAAGACAGACGCCAGAACCAATGAGCTAAATCCCCAGCCCAATGATGAGTTTATTTAAATTCACTGGTACATTCTAATACCTTACTTAAAAGTTGTGTTGGGTACTTTTTAATTATTTATTTCTTATTAGGGCATATTTGCTCTACATATTAGTCATATTCATCACAGGGAATTTGTATCTATTTATAATACTATGTCTGATTTTTTAATTTATATAAATTTCAGTTAGGTAGCAATACTAAACAGCATACAGGTATTTGTGTATTTAACAAGAAACAGATTGAGATTAGCCTTTCTATTCAGATTGTATTTTAGAAAAGAAAGGATTTTATCTCCATAAAATCTATCACAATAATACCATTACAGTTTCTATTTTCAAGCCATACTTTCTGAAAATTTTTCATTGACTTGGAAAAATCTAATCTTAATACATTCATGCTTACTATACAGCCTAGCCAGATTTGGTAATCAATCTTTGTTTGTTATTGAGACAAAATTTTTCTTAAGTTTTACTTTTAAAACTATTTTTAAGCAACAAGTTCACAAAGAGGAAAAGATTTAAATGTAATAATAAAATGGTCAGTGATTCCCAGAGATTCTAATATTTGATACATTTCCAAAAATGAAATATTGTTCTTGTGTATTTTAAAATGAGTTCCATCACCTTGCAAATATCTGCATATAAAAAGTTCTGCTACATTATCTCTAACAAAAAGGCAACGTAAGTTTCTATTACATTGGTTGAAAAATGTCCAAAGCTTTAATTTCTCTGCAAACATCAGACGATATAGCTGAATAAGAGTAAACGTAGCTATTATTTGATCCATAGTTTGGAACATGCATCCAATTCTTAAGGGAAGTGACTAAGGCCTAGTATCTTTTTTCTCTCTTCACATTTTTCTGACTTATTGGTACATTTTAGATATACACAATGATTACATTCATCAGAGGGAATTTGTACCTGTACCTGATATCTTGATTCTATTCCCATTCCTCTCCCCTCCATTTAACTCCCCTTCCCCTCCTTATATAAAAAGATTTCTTTCTGTTTCCCCCCTCCTTTCTCTTTTCTTTTTCCCATCCTTCCTTTCCCTGTCTCGTCCCTCTAGTCCCCCTTCTCTACTAAACATTTTCTTCCTATTTTACAATATCTGTTAGACATGTTGGTCTTTACTCTTTGTTTCTCACACCAAAGAAACCTTATAATATTTAAACATATGTGTCAAATTTATTTCACTTCAGATACTATTTCAGGGTATATCTATTTATCTAGAAATATCTCAAGTTTAACATTCTTTATGGCAGAATAGAATTCCACTTTTAAAAAAGACATATTTTCTTTGGCCATTCATTGGCTAGGCATTTGGGATATCTCCAAGATACGTGCTATTGTAAACATAGGCATACTTCTATCACTGTAGTGTGATGCTTTTAATTCTTTCAGGGAAATACCAAGAAGATAAATAGCTGACTCACATGGGAACCTCTGATTCTAATTTTTAGAGGAATCTCCACAGTAGTTTCCACAGTGGTTGCGCAAATCTACAGTCCAACTAACAGTGGAGCAGTATTTCTTTTTTCCCCAAAGTCCCACCAGCATTTGTTATTGATTTCTTGACAACAACTATTCTTTCTAGAGTGAGATGAAATCTCAATGTTGCTTTAATTTCCATCTCTAGATAATAAATGATATTGAACATTTTTCATATATTTATTTTCTATTTCTACTTCTCCATCTGAGAATTGTCTATTCATTTAAGATGTACATTTTCACTGGATTTTGAATTTTTTTAAAGTTCTTTATATATCCCAGATATTAGTCCATTGTGTGAGGGAATAGCTGGCAAAAAAAATTTTCCTACTCTGTGGGCTGTCTCTTCACTCTGTTGATGGTTTATTTGTTATGCAAAAGTTTTTTAATGACATGAGATGCCAGTAGTTGATTCCTTGGGATATTTCCTGTGTGGTCAGGGTTTTCTTCCTAAAGTCTTTGTCTATACTTCAAGACTTTGTTTATGCTTCAAGACTTCTAACTATTTTACCAGCAGATTTAGTGTTACTGTTTTAGTATTCAGACCTTTTATCCATCTTGATTTGAGTTTAGTGCATGGTGAAAAGTATTCAAATAGTTTCAATCTTCAGCATATGGAAAATCAGCACCATTTATTAGAGAATCTATTCTTCTTCTGCTTAAGGTGTTTGCCCCTTTGTCAAAGATGAGGTGGCTGAGTGTGTTTGGAGTTGGTTCTGCACGTTCTAACTTGTTTCATAATCTTCAGGTCTATTTTTTTGTATTTTTATTTTTTGGGTTTTCTGTCTTGTTTTGTTTTGGATTTGTTTACTTGTATGATGATCACTGTAGCTTTTTAATATAATTTCAAGTCAAAGACTGCAATGCCCCTGCCTTACTTTTGTTGCCCATAATTCCTTTTGCTACTCGAGGTCTCTTCTGATTTCAAATAAATTTTAGGATTGTATTCTCTAGTTTTGTGAGGTATGCTATTGGTATTTCAGTCAGGATTACATTAAATCTGTGTCACAATTCTCGAAGTGTGGTCATTTTCACTATACTTGTTTTCCCTATTAAGGAACATGTGATGATATTTTCTTTCTCAGAGCATTGTAGTTTTCAATGCAAACGTCTTTCACTTCTTTCATTAGATTAATTCCTAAGTATTTTATTTTTTAGATGCTATCATGAAAAGTGGTTTTTTAATTTCTCATTCGGTGAGTTTGTTATTTGTATACAGGAAGGCTATGACTTTATGTCCAGCTATACTACTGCATCTGGTTATTAAATCCAGAAGTCTCTAGGTGGAGTTTTTTGGAGTCTTCTATATAGAGTATCATGTCACCTGCAAATAATGATAATCAAACTTCTGTTTTTCCTATTTTTATTCATTTTCTTTCTCTTGTTTAATTGCTATGACTAATGTTTCCAAAATTATATTGAATAAGAGTGGTATCAGTGGACATCCTGGTCTTGTTTCTGACTTTAGAGTGAAAGCTTTCAGCTTACCTTTCAGTATGCTGTTGGTTATTGTTCTGTCATAGATAGCTTCTATCAGAATAAGACCTTTTCCTTCAATTTGCTATAGTGCTTTGTCATGAATAAGTATTGCATTTTGTCAAATGCCTTTTCTGCATCTATTTCGATGATGCAGTTTTTGTCCTTGACTTTGTTAATACAGAGTATTACATTTATTCCTTTGCAAAGGTTGAATCATCCCTTTGTTCCTGTGATGAATCCTATTTGGTCATGGTTTTGAATGATTTGCTATGCTTTTTTGCTAGTATCTTATGGAGGATTTTTGCATCTATGTTCATTTAGGAAATTGGCCTGTAGTTCTCTTTTTTGCTTGGATTCTTCTCTGGTTTTGGTATCAGGGTGGCACTTGCTTTCAGGAATGAATTTCGTATTATTGCTTCCCTTTGATTTCTTTAAAGGGTCTGCAGAGTATTGTATTTAAATTTTCTCTAAAGTTCCTATAGAATTCAGCATTGAATCCATTAGGACTTGGCCTTTTTTTGTTGTTGTCAGTTATTTTTTAGGACTTTTTCAATTTCATTGACTGACATTGGATTACTCAGAATTGTTATAGCTTCTTTACTCATTTTTGGTAATTCATATACATTTGGAAATCTATCCATTTCCTCTGAATTTTCCATATTATTAAAGTACAGGTTTTCAAAGTAGGTATTGATCTTCTGGCTTTCTGCAGTACCGATTGTGATTTTTTCCTCTTTATACATAATTGCACGGATTTGGATCTTATTTTGATAAGGTTGGTTAAGAGTTTGTCTGTTTTATTTGATCTTTCAAAGAACCAACTGTTCATTAATCCTTTGTACTGTTTTCTTAGTCTCAATTGCATTAATTTCTGCTCTGATCCTTATTATTACCTTCCTCATATGTGCTTTGGGTTTAATTTGCTCTTTTTCTAGAAACTAGAGGTTCAACATTAGGCTATTTATTGAAATTTGCTCTGTTTTCCTGACCTGGGAATTCACCATTGTTTATCTCTCTCATTAGATTGCTTTCTTTGCATCTCATGATATGTCATGTGGGAATTATCATTAATAGAAACTGTCTAATTTCTCTAAATTTGTCTGACTCATTGGATGTTCATAGGGGGTATTATTTAATTTCCAGTAGTTTTTTTCCAGTAGTTTCTATAGTTTTTGTGGTTTATTTTGACATTTCCAATTTGACTGCACTGTCATCTGATAAGAAGCACAAGGTAATTTCAGTCATTTTGCATTTACTTAGACATGTTCTATGGACTAATCTATTTTGGAGAAAGTCCTGTGTGCTGCTGAGAAAAATGTGTATTCTGTTGTTTTTGAATGGAACACGCTGTAACTATCTAAGTATACTTGTTCAAAAGTTTGGTTCAGGTCTCATATTTCTTTCATAAATTTGTCTTGTTGATCTATTTGTGCCAGTGGGATATAGAGGTCCCCCATTACAACTGTACTACTGCTTATCTTATTTTTCATATCCATTTGTGTTTGTTGTACACAATTGCATATGCTGATACTTGGTGTACATATACTTATGTGTATCTGTTCCTCTTGGATTGTTCTCTTAACGAGTATGTAGTGACCTTCTTTGTCTTTTTGAATCAGTCTTGGCATTAAAATCACTTGATCTGTAGATACAGTAAGTATCTCTGCTTTTTTCTGAAGCCTTGTGGCATGGAATATTGTACTCCTTTTGAGTTAAATGTGTTTCTTATATGGAGTATATTGTTATGCTTATCTTATTTCTTGACCCATTCTGCCAGTCTGTTTCTTTTGATGGTTGTTAAAATTTGAGTCAAAATGTTCCCTCAAAGTTTCATCCAATCATAGGTGACTGAATCTAGAATCCCTGATGCTAAGCTTAAGGGCATGTGACTACTAAACCACTACACATGAGTGATCGGTTTGGTCCTGCCCTAATCCAGGTAGTCTGAATAAGAGAAAAGAGGCAGAAAGGCACTAATAAGGCCGCTTGTTGCTCTTACTACCATGTGGGTACTTTGAACTCTTTCTCCTCTGCCAAACCACCCTGTCTTGGAGCCAGTCAGTTATGGACTGAAACCTCTACAAATTGTGAGCTAAATAAGTCCCTTCTCCCTTGAATGTTGGGTAGTGTCCATGAACAATGAGAGAAAAGTAACTAATACAACTGATGAATGGAGACCATTCTGAAATGATGGTTACAACTGATAGGTATCTTTCTCGTTACATTATTTTCCTGTTGTTCGTTCCCTTTCTTTCCCTTCTATTTAATTCTTTGCCTTTCCCAGTGGATTTGTTCTATTGGGATTCCTGGAATGGTTATATTTTTCTAGAATATTCTTCAGAACATTTTGGAGTGCTGTTTTGGTGGTCGTGGTCATGAATTTCACTAGATTTTCTTTGTGACAGTAGTATGTTACTTCATCAGTTTTTGAAAGATAATTTTTCAAGGCACATCAATCTGAGTTGGAAGTTGTTTTCTCTCAGGGTTTGAAATACTTCACTCCAGGCTCTCCCTGACTTAAAGGTTTATATTGAGAAGTCTGTTGTAATTCTGATGAGTTTTCTTTTATAAGTGATTTGTTTATTTTCTCTAACAGCTTTTAATATTCTGTTCTTGTGTTGAACTTCTGAAATTTGACTATTATATGCCTTGATGTAACTTTTTCTAATCACAACTATTTGGAATTCTGTATGCCTCATTTATCTGTATGTCAAATTCTTTTCTCATACTTGGAAAGTTTTCTGCTATTACTTCTCTGAATACATTTTTTTTAAATGTGTTTGGTGCTATCTTCTGATTTTTAACTGATTCCAGTTAATCTTTTATTAATCTTCTTTTCAACATCTAGCAGCTGTTAGATTGATTTTTTGTAGTCTCTTGCTATTTTTAAGAATTTCATTTAATGGTTATCAACCACAACTCTGTCTTCTAGATCTGATATTATATCTTCATATTTGTTGATTCTGCTGTGTATAATTTTGGTAGAATTTTTAACCTTTTGGATTTCTATTTCAGTCTGTTTTATAGAATCTAATTCTTTTCTATGTTGAGCATTTATGGTTTACATACTTTTTCAGGGTAATTTTTTTATTTTTTCTATTTCAATGGCTCTGAATTTGCCTGAGGAGAATTACGGATTTGAGGTTGCATCTTGCTTCTGGGTTTTCTCATTCTTGTGTGTCTGTTTTGTTTTGGGGTTTTTGTTGTTGTTGTTATGTTTTGGTTTTGTTTTTCTGCATTGAGTCTTATAGATCATTTATGGTCAATAACTTTATTAATAGTACCTAGAACTCTTAAGGAAATTAATATTTTTTAGAGATGTTTTCTAGCATAGCTTGCTTTTGACCTTTGAGTCTCTCTCAGGATCCTACCTTTTCTGTTTATTAGAGATGAAAAGTTGTAGCTTATTTAGCCGAGCACTCAGTTCTTTGGGACTGGGCTATCCTATTTTTTATGACCTCCACACAGTGTAGGCATTGGCATACAAGGAAAATCAACTGATCACAACTATGTCACTTTGGCTAAAGAAATACAGTCATTAATAACAATAGCATAAAACATAGGAGAACATGACAAGCAGTAATAACTAACAATTTGCCACCTTTAACCATGGGTATAAGATTTATACTTATATATAAAAATCTAAGATATCAATTATATACAGTAAATATCCACTCAAATCCTTTTTCTAGTTCTGGATACTCATCTCCCACCTTCTCTTTCCTTGTTGCTATATTCTAGCCTCTGCACTCCAAATCTCAGAGAAGCTGTTTCTCTGCTGTTTGCTACTCCACTATATTCCTGGAAGTCCATATCCACTCAGCAGAGCAGTCTTATGCTAAGGGGAGAAAATTTAAAAGGTACAAGAGGAAAAAATAGAGAAATAAAACAAGAAAAAGAGATTAGGAGCTAGGATGAAGGACAAAGGAAGATAAATCAACCAAGCCTCAGGAAACTGGTAAAGAAGACAGGAGGGAAGGGAATAAGGAAAAAGCAAATATAAGAATGAAACAAAACTAAAAACAATGTTCACATTTACCAAAAATAATCCTACAATTTTAAAAACAAACCAAAATTTTAAAAACAAAAGCAAATAAAAACAAAGAAGTGTCCCTGTTCAGATCAAGAGCAAAGAAAATCTATTCCAAGAAATTATAATGAGAAACTTCCCAAATCTGTGGAAAGATATAATATCCAAGTACCAGAGGCATTTAGAACTCCAAATAGGTAAGACCAGAAAAGAACTTCCCCACCACATTATAGTTTAAATGGCAGGAGTACAGAACATGAAAAGAATATTGAAAGCTACAACGCAGAAATGTCAACTCACTTATATAAGCAAACCCATCTGAAAAAATGCAGGCTTCTCTGCAAAAACCCTATAAGCCAGGAAGGGCATGTATGAATAAGCCAATAATATACATTGGAGAAAGATAGTCTTTTTAACAAACAGTGGTAGGAAAAGCTAGATATCTACTAATAGAAGATAAGCTAGATACCTATCTCATACCCTGTACTAAAGTCAACGCAAAAATGGATCCCAAACTTAGAAATTTTGAAATTGGTAAAAGAAAACATACAGGAGGCACTTGAAGCTATATGCACAGGGAAAGACTTTCTGAATAGCCCTCTAGTAGCATATTAAATAATAGCAAGAATCAACAAATACAACTATATCAAATTTAAGAGTTTCTGTACAGAAATGAAAATAACTAACAATATATACAGATAGCCTATAGAGTGGGAGAAAAATTTTGCCTGTATCTCATGCAACAGAATTAGTATCATAAAAAACATATAATATAAAAAATATATAATATATATCAACCTAAAAAGGACATAAGGGAGAGTAATAGTGCAGGTGGATATGATCAAAGTATATTGTACACATTGTAACCAAGTATTTTATAAAATTAATAGGTAATAAATAATAAAATGGAAATAAATATCAGTTCTCTATTTTCACATTTGTGATAGTTGATTGTGTAAGTGCTTTTGAAATAAGAATTAGGGCAAAACTGGAACCTGGAAAGCAGGCAGATGTTTAATATGAAGTCACAAAATATGGTAAAAGTATATATTTTTAAGTCTGCTAGAATAAAAAGGAAGTTGTAAAAACACCAAAAGGCCCTTTTCATCTACCTTTTCTGCTACTTGTACTTAAAGATATCCAACCACACACTATTAATTCCCCTCAAAGTACTCCCCCATTGTTCTCAGCAATACTTCTTTCACTATAATAAGTTTTCTTTCAATTTAAACATTCCTCATATTTCTGGTTGCCCCTTGTGCATATGTCCTTGTTCAGTCTAGACCATAAGCCCACTCACTGCAGTAACTCCTTCTCTGCAGTCTAGATTTCTCTACCTCCTCCCTTTCTTCTACATCAGTCTGCAGTCTGGTGTCAGCAGTAGCCACTGTGTACTATGTTTGCCACACAGTAAAATCTAGGAGGAATAAACACTGAACAAACACGTCATCCTCTGCCCTCTGAGTCTGCTACCATTTTCTGAATTGATGTCCCATGAGGAGCTATGATTTTGCTGCATTTGTACAGACCACAGAGTGCTTTGTTTTCCTTTCCTTCAATCACCTTTCCCCATATTTTGATTCCCTATTTCTTGACTCCGTAAATATCTCTAAGCTTTTTCCTCAGCAAAATGGATTTCAGACTTGATCCATCTCCATGTTTGGCCACTGAATGAATGAACTTTTTCTTCAGTGACTGGCAAATTCTCATAGGTCACAGGGGCCTGGTTCCCTAGTGACAGCCCTGGACTGGCTCCCACATGGTGAATCTTCACACAGGCCAACGTTAGGATAATATTGTTATTTCTAATATTTTGGTGGGCTTTGTTATAGCTTAAAAAGTGTGGGTTTGCTCCATACTAAGAAAAATAGGGAAAACTTTTTAAATATTTGTTGAGTAAAGGCTATTAGAAAAGTGTATACATTCTTGTCAGTACAAATACATATATATTTATCCATTTAGAGTTCTAGGAAAAAATATGAAATAAGCCAAGTGGAAAGTTTTGTATCACTCAAGAGCAAAGTTCACTTTAAGTATGCTTAAATGTATGTAAGGAGGAATAGTATATGCCAATCTATTCTTTACATGAATTTTTTACACTTCCAAATAAGGAAATTTTTATTATATGTCCCTTAAGTCCTCTTTTTTTCACAAAATTCCATTAAGGAGGAGATCTATTTGTGGTACATATAATTTTTCTCTTTGCTATATGAATAGATTTCTAGTAGAAGTTATATTAAAGTCACAAAAATAAAGCTTTATTTGGGGGGCCGGGGATATAGCTCAGTGGTTCCGGCGCCTGTCTTGCAAGCGCAAGGACCCGGGTTCAATCCCTGGTAACCACATAACAATACTGGGTGTGGAGACTCACGCCCAGCAGCAACCAGTACCACATACCACAGTGCCAGGCATGGTGGCTCATGCCTGTAATCCCAGCACTCGGGAGGCAGAGGCAGGAGGATTGCTGTGATGTGAGTTCGAGGCTGAGCTCAGGGCCAGCCTGAACCACAAAGTGAGACCCTGTCTCAAAAACCCTTAAAAAAAAAAAGCTTTATTTGGGGATCATTGAATTGAATCCTATTTGAATTTTTTAAAAAGTCGTTAATGCTGCTTTTTCAATTATGATATCATAATCTTGCCATCTAGCCCATGAAACTATGCAATTTAATGCAATAAAATAATTTTCAGTCCTTCAAAATACGTATTCCAGAGATAGGTAAAGTTGTTTCACATATTCTCACTAACTTTGGATCTTATTTTAAGGAGACTATAAGGAGAAAGTAAAAGACAAGTGCAGTTTATATTTTAACCATTTATCCTTAAGGAATTGCATGTCTGCATTCAAATCCTTCTCTTCAGTTTCTTGAGAAACAGCATTAAGGAATTTTAAAATGTGTGGTCTTTGACCCCATCATTGTACCCTAAGGAATTTCACTAAATATAAGTAAAAATATTTTTTAAAAAAAACTTTTTTACATAAATATGTCTATGCAGTGATAAGAACACAAGAATAAAAGTAATGATTTAATAGTGGAGGTATGTTTAAGAACATTATGATTTACTCACACGATGAAATATCATATAAATGTTAAAATATATGTTTTAAAGCAGATTTCTAAGAACAACTTGTCTTATCAAGTGGAATAAGACATTATTATTTATATACCCTGACTTAAGCAAATTAAAAAATGAATAGATGAAAAAGGTTAACGATACTTTTCTTAGGATGGATATTTTAGAAAATGATATTAGCTTCTTTTAATATTTCCAATTATCTACAATAAATTTTTGTTATGTTTAAAATGAGAAAAATCAGAAATCATATTTTATAAACAATGCTTTTAAGATACATTTTAAATTCAATGGA
>PVIR01023368.1:0-27259 GCA_004026965.1 Petromus typicus | reverse complement strand
GTTGGGGATGACAGAAGCCTCCTTCCCACACGGCCTTGAGTTCTCCCACCTCAGCTCTGTCTCACCGTGGCCCTTCTCCCCTGGCCACGTCCTCCCTCAGTCCTTGTCCGGCCACATGGCCTTCTGGAGCCCTGGTCCAGCCCTTTAAGGGTGATAGCTGAGGAGGACAGGGAGGGACCTCATCGTGGTGGGGTCTCCTCTCCTCTCCTGCTGGACCCGACGTCCCCAGACTCAGCAGCCTCTGCTGTAGCCCACAGAGGACTAGGACTGAGAACCCTTCTGGACTGGAGCTGGGTGAGGAGGATGGGGCAGCTGGCGTCAGAGCCCCTTTCCCCTCAACAGGCTCCCACAAAGAGTAGGCTGCAGGGGGTGCTCCGGGCTGGTCCAGTGCTCTGCTCCTGAGCAGGGATCCTTTTTGGGGAGGCTGTTCTCTGGACTGCTGGGCTGAGGCTACTCAGCTCAGCAGTGCCAGGTCATGTAGAGCCTCGTGAGGGCAGCATGGCAGGTGCTCCGCCCTGGTTCTGGGGCTGCTGGGCCTGTGTGCCGCTGTAAGCAACGGTCACTGCAGGACAGGTGGTCTCGGCATCACCAAGTTGAGGACATGATGGACAAAGGGCTGGGCTGGGCCGGGCATCAGCGTGCCCTTCCTGGAGTCCTGGGGCAGGTCCTTCTGTGGCAGTGGTGCCACATCATGAAGGGGCACTTTCTTGCAGAGATGTGCCCAGGCAGATGTTTTGATCTTCCAGCCATAAAGTGGGAGCAGGAAAGAATTTACAGCCAGGCTGTAAAGTAATAACATGGAGAGGCCACTTCATGGGTTCAGGTGGAGGTGAGCAGGGGTCAGGAGTTCAGGCTTGCGCTTCTCTGGGTGGGGCGGCCTTTGGGTGCTGCTGCTGCATGTGCCCACCCACCGGCGCTCAGGATGCCCGAGGGCGGCCCCTGGGCACCAGTGGGTGCTGAGGCGCCATGCTCTCTCTGGCTCACTTCCTTTCTGCTACTTTGGAAAGATGGCTCTTGGCCCCTTGTGGGCACAGGTGGGCAGCCTAGTGTGGTCAGAGGATCTGAGCTCTGCATGGGGTCCAGCACCTAGGCTTCCAGCTGTGTGCTGTGGGCAAGGCTCCCTGCTCCAGGCTGCTCCCTCCCCCTCCAGGGAGCGCTGGGTGGCTCTGCTTCCCCGAGCCTCCTTGCTCTCTCAGGGCACTCTGCAGCTCTGACGGGCCTAGGGTTGCCCTAGCACGCGGGGGTCAAAGTGGTTTTGGCTGCAGGCACTTGAGAGAGGGTCCAGGTCCAGTGCGGACCTGTCCTTGCTCATTGGCCCCAGGTGCTTATGCTGAGTTCCAGCAGAGAGATTATGGTGCCAGTGCCCTAGGGCATTGACCTGGGCCGAGGGCATCCCCTGAAGCCTTCACAGTGGACACTTTCCCAGTGGAGGAAGGGCCAGTCATATCTCCCAGCCATGTCCCTCCTGGCCTCAGGCAGAACTGAGTTTGGTGGGGTCAGGACAGGTGGCCAGTCCCATGACCTGGTGATGGTGCCTTTCTGCTATGCTGCGAGCTGGTCAGTCCTAAGCTCCTGGCGAGCTGAGTGCGGCTCCCAGCTTGGGACCCAGGCGGAAAATGGTGGTGGGTGGTGAGCAGGGAGGGTCTGTGTGGGGTTGGTGCTCTTGGACCCTTGGCATCTTCCTCTCCTATAAATTGGGCCCAGACTAGGGACTAGACCCAGGCATCACAGAAATGGCCCACGACTGGCACAAAGTCCCAGATGGGGCCGAAGCCACAGTGAGCACCCTAGGCAGCTCTGGACCAGGCCTGGAGCTAGGTGGACCGGCTCCTGGGAAAAGGGTGGAGGAGCAGGTTGGCGGCCACACTGCAGGCTTGACCAGCTGGCCTCGGTGGTCTGTCCTCTGCCACCTGGAAGTATATGATTTGTCAGGGAGCATCAGTGTCCTCCCAAGTCCTCAGAGACTCAATTGTCCCTTAGCAGGCTGGCTGGCCACAGGAAGGGTGGAGGCAGGGTACTCTCATGCTGGGGCCCACAAGACAGGTCCTGATGGGGGACAGTGGAGTGGTCTCACCAAGCCCCAGGACTCTGGGGAGATGGCGGAGGAGCCTGGGTCCCCTTGCCACTTCTTTTTTTTTTTTTTTTGAGACAGGGTCTCGCTTTGTGGTTCAGGCTGGCCCTGAGCTCAGCCTCAAACTCACATCACAATCCTCCTGCCTCTGCCTCCCGAGTGCTGGGATGACAGGCGTGAGCCACCACGTCCGGCACTGTGGTATGTGGTACTGGTTGCTGCTGGGGTGAGTCTCCACGCCCAGTATTGTATGTGGTTACTGAGGATTGAGGATTGAACCCGGGCCCTTGCACTTGCAAGACAGGCGCTGGAACCACTGAGCTATATCCCTGGCCCCCCTTGCCACCTTCTTTCAGCATTGGCTTTTCTTGTTGGAGGCTCCAGAGGTTGAGATCACGCATGGGAGAATCTTAACACAGCTGAGCACCTTGGGGTGCTCATCAGAGGAGGCTGTTGTTACTCTGAGCAATAGTGACGGTGAGGAAGGGCTGAGCATGGACCCTCCTTGCCATAGCAGGTAGTAAGTGCCTTGTGGCAGGAGGCAGTCAAGCGGGGCCGAGGGTCACCAATGGAGGTGGCACTGACTCATGCCAGGTGGGCCTTCTGTCTTGAAGACAGATCTTCACCCAGACTCTGGAGACCTGAGAGTGGGGAACTGAACAACAAGCCCTTCGAGGAGATGACCCAGGGCACGACCACCAGGAAGCCCTGCTGCTGTCCATCATGCAGCCTACGCTGAGAAGTCTTGCGAAAGAAGCAGCAAGGAGCTGGCTTCATCTTCCAGCAGAGAACCACCCAGACGCGGAGCATGGCTGAGTTTGGGGGTCACCTGTTTGGAAGCTGTGTAGGGCTGGGGCTGTGCTGGCCCCAGGCCTGTGCAGCAGAGCAGCAGCTGGGAGTGCCTGTCCAGTGCACCGCCTCAGAGCACGAGTGCAAACTGGCCCCCGTGACAGGTGGTTCTCGGGCTGTGGAGCGCTGGTGCCGAGCACTCAGAGCCAGATGGAGTCCCTGTTCCGATAGTGCTCTTATCTTCCCCAGCACCTCGAGCTCCAGGACGCACTGGCTCCCTCAGTTCCACCTCCCTCTGGGAGCCGGCGGGGCCTGTGAGCTCGAAGGTATGTGTCGCGTGTGCCGCCCAGTCTCCAGTGTGCTGAGTCCCCTGCATGGGGCAGGGCCGACATAGGAGGTGCCCACCTGGAGCCCCTGAGGGAACCAAAGCTCTCCCCAGGGACATTGGGAAGTGGAAACTGGACTTTGCTTTAGGGCCATACACACGGCTTCAGTGATCACACACTGGATAAAGAAACAACTTTGTCCTGGGCTTGACAGCATCGTGGGACAGATTCAAGGAGGGACCGAGGCCGGGGCCGAGCCTGGGTCCCAGGGCTGACTCCTTCAGGCCGGCCACGTTGCTCTCCATCTGGAGTGTCCCAGGCAGCCAGCCTTGAGTTCACTTGTTCATTTGTCTACATCCCGCCTGTCCCCCCGTGCTTGGCTCTCGGGATCCCAGCCTAGATCCCCAAAGCGGGAGCTGGCCTCACCCTCTTTCTGAGCTCCTTCACCAGCTTTGTCACCCTTGCTCCCTGGGGTCTTGCCCTGGGCATGTCGAGCCCTGCCCTTGTCCCCCAAATCTTGTTATGAGAACACTGCAGACGCTCCCACCTTAGAGGACTGGGTAAAGGAGCAGGGAATCTCTGTGTTTCTTACAATTACATAGAATATACTCTAATTTAAAAGCAAAAATTATAATAAAAAGTGTCATGTATTCTAGGGTTGTCATTTCACATGTCTGGTATAAGAGTGAGTGTTTGGCGGAGCTTGGGGGCTGAGCTGGAGAGGTCTTGGGGGCCCAGCCTTCTGTCTGGATGTCCTGCAGCTGAGGGTCAAAGTCCTTCCAAGTCTGCCCTGGACCCCAGCCAGTGGCGTGGCCTCTGTCTCTTCTGCCGCTGGAGCCAAGGGTTTACACCAGTGCTGTGCAAGGGGGTCATTTGTATTGGAGATTCTTCCAAGGGTCATGGAGACACCTGGTCCCTGGAGCCTTGTGAGAGGGGCAGGGCCAGTGTGCCACTGGCCTTCTGTGAGGCTTGTGTGGCTCCAAGGCAGAGAGATGCAATGGGCTGAGGCTGATGCGGTCCAGGCCCTGATGTGGAAACTGGACACCTTGCCCTGAAGAACGCTTATGCCTCAGGAAAGTGCTCAGAGGAGGTTGGAGCTGGACTGTCTACAGGGCCCCGCAAAGCTGGAGACCTTGTTGGTGGTCCCTCCATGAGGTCTTTTACTGGGGTTTGCCATGGTACCCAAGTCTTCAGGAGAGGGACGGTCCCTCCTTCCTCCCCATTCAGCAGCTGGGGCCTTGAAAACCCTGTCCAGCCTACACAGAGCAGGTGAACAGAGCTGGGCCAGAATCTGGACTTGGCCCTTGAGGCAGGGGCTGCTTCCAGGGGTTGAATCCCAGCAGCAGGGCAGGCTGGGGCTGGTGGTGAGAGTGCAGCTACTTTGAGGCTGTCCTCATGTCAGACCTGCAGCATGTGATCTGTAGCACTTGGTGAGATCTTCCTTGGTGCAGGATTAGGACTGTATGTGAGGGAGGTCTTTATTTACCACCTGAGGCTGAGCAATAGGTTCCATGCTGTGAAAAGAACACGTTGCCTTGCACAGAGGGCAGTGTGTGGGGGTCGCAGTGTCATCCACAGAGGGTAGCGTGTGTCGGGAACAAGGTCTGGCCACAGAAGGCAGTGTGTGGGTGTCACAGATCCATTACAGGGGACGGCATGTGGCGGACATGGCCCCGCGCACGGAGGGCAGTGAGTGTCGAGCTTTTCGCGCTGCACTCCTGGCTTTGGCTGTGGGCACCCTGTCCACCTCCCAGGTTGGGGCCGGGAGGACTCTGGATGACTGCAGATGAGCTGCTGTCCTGGCCAAGAGCTCTGCTGAGACTGCCTTTCCTGTCAACCATGCTGCTGTCATGTGGGGCCCTCCTTTCTAGGTACTCATGGGGTGGTGGGAGGGGGAGTGGGGTTTGAGGCGTGTCCACATTGTGTTATATGCCCATGTGTTTGGCGTGTGCATCCATGATGGGGTATACATTGTACCACAGAGAAGCTCGTGGAAACAAAGGCATCTGCACCCCAGGCCAACGGTGAGGTAACAAGAGAATGGTGGGACCCAGGCTGAGAAAGGTGGGCTCCTGTGGGGTCTGATGCGAGGTGCGAGGGGTCTGATGGAAGCCCTTTTCACCCTACAGCCTCCCCTTGGAGTCCTTGCATGTTTGCATAGGGTGAAGTGTGGTAAAGGCATGTCTTCAATACTGATAACTTCCTTTCAGAGTGGGGAAACCTTAGCTTGTTCTCTCTTACGGCCTGTGAAAGTGTATGCATGCTTCCAGGTTCTCAGGATCAGGCCAAGGGCTGTTACACCCTGGCACATGAAGCCCCAGGCCCACAAGGAGGTGGAGTCCCGAAGGTAGACACCCTGGCTATGGCCCTGGAAGCCAGTGTGGGTGGGAGGAGGAAGTACTACTGTGGACATCTGAAGACTTCCTGGAGCCTCATCTCCACACTCTGTGCAGTGGGCCTTAAAACCCAGTGGAGCGGTGCTGTGAGCAGAGTGGAGGGCTGGACCGGAGCAGAAGTCAGTCGGGCTCTGCAGCACATACCCAGCCAACTGCCCGGTGCTCAGAGTGCATCTTGGCTACTTTCTCATTGTTAGGACCAAATATCTGACACCCACAGGTTAAAGAAGGAAAGATCTATTGCAGTTTTAGACCATAGTTGGCTGGCACCATGGCAGGGTGGCATGCCACGGTGGCATGGCAGAGGAGAAAGCCCATGGCAGGGTAGTCAGGAAGCTGTAGTCTTTCCTTTATATTCCGTCCAGGCCACAAGCCTATCAGAGAATCTATCACCCACACCTAGAATGTGCTGGACACATCAGTGGACTAATCAGCTCCACTTGCACGTGACCCAGCACCATGCGCCCGTGACCGAGCACCATGTGTCCGTGACCCAGCACCACATGCCTGTGATCCTGTCACTCTCTATGAGCTCATGCGGTTTTGGGGGATGTCCAGATAGAAGCCGCATCAGAACACTCTTCTCTATGGCGGGACTCTGTGGCTTCCTGACTTGAGACAAACAGTAAGGCTCCCTGCTTAGAGACCACAGCGGCAGACAGGTGCTTTGGGCAGTGGGAGGGGAACACAGGATATGGGACACTTTCCCCACTTCTGGCCTGTGTCTACCCCAGCACCATGTAGTTGGCATCCACTGGGCATTAGCAGTGTCTGTGTCCATTGTTCAGTCTCCCACTGATGTGGGGATGCTCACAGCAACTTCTCTTAGGGCCTTCACTAGGACGACCCAGTGGGAGCCACGTATGAGGTGTCAGTGGCCCCAGTGCCACGTGCATGCTCAGCAGAGAAACCGCAAGTCACCCGACAAGGGGGAAGGACTCTCACTGAGAGACAAATTCAGGAAACGATGCCATTAACAATAGGATCAAGAAAAAACAAATGCTTAGAAATGAACCTAGTCAAGTAATCAAAAGAGCTGACTAGAAAGTGCGGAAACAGCTCCAGGCACACTTCACCATTTGATCTTTGGCAAAGGGGCAAAGACACATACCGGAGGAAAGGCAGACTCTTTAATAAAGGGTGCTAGGAAAATTGGGCATCCACATGTGGAAGATTGACATGAGCCCCCTTTCTCACCATGTACTAAACTCGAATCAAAACAGATAAAAGATCTAAATGTGAAAACTCAAACACTTAGTCTGCTGGAAGACAAAATAAGTACAGTTCTCCCGTAGGCAAGGACTCTGAACAGAATCTAAATGGCACAAGAAAAAGTAATGAGAATCAACAAATAAGATCACATCAAATTAAAAACCTTCTGCATCGAAAAGGAAACAGCTGACAGAGTGAGGAGACAGCCTACAGAATGGGAAAAAACTTTTGCCAGCAATTTCTTGGACAGAGGACTAAAACTAGAATATATAAAGAACTTGAAAAATTGAAATCCTGAAATAAAATAACCAATAAAAATGAAAAAGTGAAAGGAATATTATTCTCTAAATAAGAGGCATATACAGTTCATAAATACAAAGAAAAACATTCAACATTGCTGGTCATTAGAGAAATGCATATTAAAACAACATTGAGATTATATCTTACCCCTGAAACAACAGCCATCATCAAGAAATCATATAATAAGAAATGCTCATGAGGCTGTGGGGAAAAGAAACCATTCTACACTGCTGGTGGGAGTATAGACTAGACAGCCACTCTGGAAATCAGTATGGAAATTCCTCAAAAAACTAAAATGAGAAATTCCACTTGACCACACTATTCCCCTTCTAGGTGTTTCCCCAAAAGAGTTGAAGTCCTCACATTACAGGACACATACACACCTGTGTTTGCAGCAGAATAGTTCACAAGAGCTTAGACTTAGAGTTGGCCTATACGCCCAGGGGAAAGGATAAAGAAAATGTGGTATTTATGCATTGGTGAGCACTATTCTGCTATGAAGGTGAACTTGAGGCACTCATACACAAATGGATACAACTTGAGAACATAATGTTAAGTGGAATAAATCACACACACAAGCTTCAATATTAATGGTTTCTCCTATGTACGAAACTCTCTGATAGAGATGAACACAAAGTAGGGAGATCTTTTCAGAAGGGTCGGTGAGCAAGAGACGGGGTTGGGAGAATGAGGAGAGTGAAAAGGGCTGGACAAAACAGAAGTGAAGGGGCAGATGAAGACGACGGAGGGGCTCCAGAGTTGGGAGGAGTGTGGGGGAAGGGTGGATGCGTGGCGTGCGTGCGCTGACTCCCCAGAGTGACGCTGTCTCTGCGCACATTGAAAAGAGGGAGGAGGCTCCGCGGTCGCGTCGGTCAGGAGGTGGGAACCCTGGGCCTCTCCCTGCTCAGCCCGGAGTCAGCTCCGTGTGGAGGGCAGGATGCGGGGGCTGGGCAGTCACAGCCGTCTCCCTTCCTGTCTTCTCGTCCAACCCCACCCCGTGTTTATGAGCCCCTTCAAGTAACATTTCAGCTCTGGTGATAACAAGTGGGGGAACTGGTGGGAGCTGTACATGACTTCAGTTGGTCAGGTTCTAATTGCCGCCAAATGACTTTATTACCTCCTGGAGATAACATGGCTGTAACTTTCCTCCAAGCACAGGGCTCGCCCAGGGTCACACAGCGGTCAGGGCCCTGTGAGGTGGCGAGGCTGGGAGGGGAGAGGCCTCTTTTCCAAGACCCCAGGCTGGCTTGGCCTTTTCATGTCACTTTGACAACTTCCTGGTAGCCTTGGGACGTCCCTGCCACTCTGACCTCAATGCTCATCTGTGAGGAGGACAGCCCTCTGCCCCTTCGGGATCCAGAGCTCAGTCCTGTTGGTTTATTCCAGCTGCGCTGAGGCTGACAGTCTTGGGGAACAGTGGGGGGACAGGCAGACAGGAGACAATTAGGGTGCAGGACTGCATCATCCAGCTGGTATCTGCTGGGTATTTGCTGCAGGACAGATTTGTTGCTATGAAGAGCAGACACAGGGGACTATAGGGGCCACACATATATCACACGCGTACAAACCCATGACCCAGTACCACACAGCAGCACGCCATATTATATGCCATAAATCATTCATAAAGTTTGCATAAAAAACAATTATATAGCAGGCACCATGGTACACACCTGTGATTCCAGCACTCTGGAAGGCTGAGGCAGGAAGATTGAAAGTTCAGCCTAACCAAGGCAGCTTAGCAGGTTGGTGAGAACCTGCCTCAAAATAAAACAACAGACAAATAGGCTGCAGTTGTAGCTCAGTGTGAGGCCCTGATTGAACCCCACGAGGTGGGATTCAGCTCAGCACACGTCAATTCCGGTCAGGGTCTGCTGTGTGCCATCAGGCCAGCTGTACTCTCAGCCCCCCTCTTCACATTGAAGGACAAGTATGAGGACAAAGTGTCAGGTAGGTGGAGGACCTCAGTACCTCTGGCCACCATCATCCTAACAGAGCACACAGGAGGAAGAGTCATCACAGAGGAGCGTCGTGACGACTCCATGGTGTCTGTCTAGCAGGATAGTCCTGGGATCTCCAAGATCTGAAGAAGAGCGCTCTTCCAGGATTATCTGCTCCCTGAGGAGCAGGTGGGGAGGATGATCGTGCTGGGCAGCAGGAAGGGCACAGGCAGCAGGGGTGAAGGGCGGGGCTGGCAATGCCTACGCTGGTCTGGTGCGGCACCGTGGCTCCTTGGCCCTCCAGCTTCGTGCCTATTGCAGCTTCTGGAGAAAAGGGTCCCAATGTCACCTTGTGCAGCTGCTTATTGTTCCAGTGAGGCCAGAGGGGCAGGGGCAGATGGGTTCCCACAGTCGGAGGACACACAGCAGCGAGTGCTGGGAGCCCTCACCTGGCATTCATTGTCCTCTGTCCTCACTGCTGCAGAGGTTGGTGCAGCAACCTGGGCCAGGAGATTGATTTTCCCAAGGTCCAGGAGCCTTGGTCACCTCTGTCACTGGTGCCTAGGTTGAAGTGGCACTGATATTGTCTTTCCCAGGGGGCAGAGGTGGCAAGACACAGAGGGTGGGTACACAGGGCTGCAGGATGGGTGGGCCGGGCAGGGTTTGCATCTCCGAAGGGTGCTGTAGCAGGAGGGCGACACTGGCAGGGAACCAGGCAGGGGCTGGGTGGCCATGAGGAGGCAGGGAGCAGCCCAAGAGAGTGGCTGGCCCTCGCAGGGTGCTGGCTGTCAGCGTGGGGCCCTGTGGGGAGAGAGGGATAAGTCTAGCATTGCCTTGGGGTACAACTGTCCCACGCCTGGGCACGGCCAATTTGTCCTGCTTGTCCAGACTCTGGGTTTAGTGCTGACAGTGGCCACTGTGGGAGGCTCAGGGCCCAGGCTGGGGATCTCAAGTCCCAGAGGGCATAGCAGTGCTCTGGCCTCAGTGGGCAGTGCCATCTGCTCTTTTCACGGCTGTCTGCAGGGCACAGCCTTTAAGGTTAGGGAGTGCTTCTTGGGCCCGTGAATTTCCCATGTCTCAGTTGCCCTGTGCGCATCCAAACTGTTATGGCCCTGAGGAACAAGGGGACTTCTCTGGGCTACACTGTGGGTCATGTGTGTTGGTGTTTCGATCTGCAGCCCGTGTCTTACAGTTTGCCCTGAGACCCTGGCCACAGAGCTTCCTGAGGGTTGGGAAGCTCTGTGTCCATCACCTGGGGACGAGAATAGGGACAAGGCAGTGCTTGCCCCATACTTTCTAGAAAATCCTCCTCGACCTGGGCACCAGACTCAGTCCTAGGGCCCCATGTCTGGGCCAGACTGGCGCATCCCCTGGTGCTGCCCCTGCCCACCGCAGGGTTGGGCCACTCACAGCCGTGTCCGGGTTTGGGGGCAGGGCGGAGGTGGCCTTGCCTGGTGGCTGCACGGCGCCCACACATCCCGTCTTCTCTTGCTTCCGCCTCTTGGCACGCTGGTTCTGGAACCAGATCTGTGGTTGGGAGAGGGTGGGATGTGTGGGAGTGGGGTCTCCATCCTGCGCCCTCCCTGAGGCCATCAAGGTGCAGTGCAGGAGCTGGGCTACTGCGGGGACCAAGGGCCCCGCTTTCAGGGCCCTGGTGTGGACCTCATGTAGTGGTGATGGGGGTGGCAGGGGCTCTCAGCTGTGCTGGCCACTGTCACAACCTGCAGAGTGAGTGTGTTATGGACTTGTGCAATTTCCAGTGTGGAAAGTTGGATTTTTATATGAAAGCTTCCAAGAACCAAAATCCAGTGCAGACAAACTCACTCATCTGTGGATGTCTTTTCCCAGCAGCCACCACTAGCAGCTTCTGTGGCCACTTGCATCCATGGCTGGATGTGGGCAGTTCCCTCTCTTCCTTCTGTGGCCCCTGGCACATGGCTGTCTGGACTTGATGACTCTGGGGTGAGTGTTCAGTACAGAGGTACAGCAGGTGCTGGTGCTGAGCCTGAGCTGGCACCTGACTACACAGGGTAGGAAGGGAAAGGCCAACACAGGGTGTCCTTGCCAGCAGAGAAGAGGAGGGGTAAAGGGGATTTTGGCTGGGGTCCGTTTAGGGTTTGCAATTTGTATGAAAAAGATGGAGAATGAGATGGAAGACAGTGTTAGGGAGACTGTCAACAGGACAGCACCTGGGTCTGGTGGAATTTGTAAGCCGGATAAGCACATGTGAAACTGAGACCATGTGGTGAGGGTAGGGTGCACCACTGTGGTGACCTGGGCTTCTGGACCTGGACCAGGGACTAGGGTGTGTAGCCAGGATAGGAGATCAGACAGGTGACCAGGTGGTTGGCCAAAGCCACGCTTGGCCTTGGCGGGTCTGGGCCATCCCCGCCTTGCCCTCAAGATGCATGTATCCATGTACTGTGGTCCGCTGTGGTGTGTGCAGGCTGCACCTGGTCTCCATGTAGTTTTGAGTGGCCTGTGAGCTAGGAATGGTTTTCATGGTTTTAAACTGGTGGGAGCAAAATCCAAATAAGAATAATATTTTATGGGGCCGGGGAGTTAGCTCAGTGGTTCCGGCGCCTGTCTTGCAAGCGTAAGGACCCGGGTTCGATTCCCCGGTAACCACATACCATACTGCACGCCCAGCAGCAACCAGTACCACATACCACAGTGCCGGGCGTGGAGGCTCACGCCTGTCATCCCAGCACTTGGGAAGCAGAGGCACGAGGATTGCTGTGATGTGAGTTTGAGGCTGAGCTCAGGGCCAGCCTGAACCATAAAGCGAGACCCTGTCTCAAAAAGCCTAAAAAAAAAAAAAAAAAAGAATAATATTTTACATCACCAAATGATTCCAAATCTAAGGCTCAGTATTTATAAATGAGGTTTTATGGGAACACATCAGTGCTCCTTTGCCCTCTGTTTCTGTGGCAGGGTCAGATGGTGTCTCTGTCCCCTGAGCCTCCCATCAGTGCCACCCAGGCCTGGATGGAATGACTCTGTTACCCTAGTGTGGACTGTCAGGATCTACAGGGGGTGACTGAGAAATGCAGTGGCTGCTTAGATGAATAATTATTACAGTAAAAGAAATCACCACTGATGACCTTCAAAAGTTCCCTTTGCTTCAAACTCACTCCCCCCATCACCTGGGAATAGGGTCTTCCTCATCATCCCAGTGTCGCTAGCAGGTGCCATAGGGTGGCTGCTGCCACCAAGCGCCATTCAGTGGAGAGGGAGCTCCTAAAATGCATGACACTGGGTCCTGGTCCACCTCATTCACCGGATCTGGCACTGCAAGACTTCTGACTCTCCCCTGACGTCAAAATGACCACACAGGTGAATGTTTTGGATGATTCAGGACACGGAGGCAGCCACAACAGCACAGCTAAAGATACTCAGGAGAGAGGACGCCGGAGCTGCGGCAGAAAGTCGTGTGAGCAGTGGGATGGGTGGGTGGGAAGGGAGGAGGAGGGCTCTGAGAGGAATTACGGCAATGTGTTTTGTACTGTAATAAACATTTTGCTTATTTGTTGTTTGAAATTGTTCATTTTTTATGTAATCGCACATCGTCTTTTTAGTCACAGCTCATATTTTGGGAAGGGTGCTGCAGCTGCAGGGAGCAGAGCTCAGAAGTAGAGCTGAGTGGACCAGATTCCTGTGCCTGCTCCGTGTCCACCCTAGGAGGGATCTGCTTAGAAAAACGGTGACTTCCCTACGGGGTGGCCATGCCGAGAGACAGAGCCAGTGAGGTTTCCTGGGGTAGCTGGGACAAGGGTCAGGTGTCTGTGGCGTGGGGCCCTGCTGGGCAGAGGGCAGCATACCTGCACCCGGGCCTCTGGCAGGTGGATCCTGGCGGCCAGCTGGCTGCGGACATGGATGTCGGGGTAGTGAGTGAAGTGGAAGATCTTCTCCAGCTCCTGCAGCTGCTCCGGGGTGAAAGTGGTGCGAGCCCTGCGCTGAGCCCTCCTCTCTGCTGCAGGGAAGAGGCCAAGTGGTCAGGTGGGGGCCAAGGCTACCATTTGGGCAGGAGCCAAGTGCGCTTTCTAGAACTTTCTGTCCTGTGCTCTGTGCTGCGATGCTTCATGACTTTCATCTCCAGCAGGAGACCCAGATGGCAGCCTGCAGGCTGAGTCTGCACCACTGCTTTTAGATGAAGTTTTGTTAGAACACAGCCCCATGGCATATGTCCTGTTTGCTGCTTTTGCACAATAACAGCAACACTGTCATTGCAACAGAGCCTGTGTGGCCATAAAGACTGAAAGAGCTGCCACCTGCCCCTTACAGAGAAGTACGACAGCCTTGTTCTGCAGAGTGAGGGCTCTGTTGCAGACAAGACTTGTCCAGCCATTTCCGGTTCCCGTCCAGCCGAGTGCTGTCCCTGCTCATCCTCCGTTTCACTCAGCGAGGACAGCACTTGTGGGCCTCAGTACCAAGCAGATATTGGGACCATTTGTTCCAAAGGAAGCTGAAAGCTTTTCCCTCTCATCCCAGTGTCTCTCAACTGGTCATGGCGAGTTCTGAGTTTACCATTTAGCTTTATGCTCACAAGACAGAAGTCAAGGGCCCTCTGGCCTCAGCCTGGATTGTGGCCCTTGACTATCATCTTCCTGGGTGCCAGGCCCTGCTCTGTAAAGTGGGGCAGACTGTAGGCAGGGCTGGAAGGAAAGAGTGGGCAGAGAGCACATCCAGGGGCAGTAGGTCAGGGAGAGGCCAGTGGCTGGTTGAGACTCAAGCTCCCAACCCTCGAGGCCTGTGGTGTGGGCCCCGGACTTGTGTACAGAGAAGTTCAGGCCTAAGGGGGCATCTGAGCTCACCTGTGGCCTCCTCTGGGTCCACATGGGGCAGGCTGCCTCTGAAGCCTCCGACCTACATGCCCAGCCGATTCACTCTGTACGTGCTTGTCCTCTCTGGGCACGCGGTGCCTGTGTCACACACTCTGACAACCCTCGGGCCTCTGCTCTCTTCTGTGTAATCCCAATTCCTGCAGCTTTTTTTTTTTTTTTTTTTTGAGATAGGGTCTCGCTTTGTGGTTCAGGCTGGCCCTGAGCTCAGCCTCCAACTCACATCACAGCAATCCTCCTGCCTCTGCCTCCCGAGTGCTGGGATGACAGGCGTGAGCCACCACGCCCGGCACTGTGGTATGCAGTACTGGTTGCTGCTGGGTGTGGGTCTCCACACCCAGTATTGTATGTGGTTACCGGGGATCGAACCCAGGTCCTTGCGCTTGCAAGACAGGCGCCGGAACCACTGAGCTAACTCCCCGGCCCCCAATTCCTGTAGCTTTTTAAGCTCCTCAACTCAGTCTGACAACCTCCAGCTGTTCCCCTGACCTGTGTCCCAGCCCTGGTGGGATGAGGACACAAAAAGGCTGGCACATGCTTTGCACATGCTGAGTGGTTAGGCAGCCCCAGAGCAGCTCCGTTTGCCTGGCACCACTCTCTGTGGGCCAGCACCCCTCCTGTTGGAGACACATCTCCTGTCTTGCCACCAGTCATGGAAACTGGACTGGTGCTGGCGCGGACTTGAACTGGACCCATCAGAATCCATCCCTGAAGTGGTCAGCATTTTAGATGGGCACATGAGAGAATGCTGTTTACAGGAAGTGGCCAAACCAGAAATGTTCTCCAGGGACACCAGCAGATTGGATAACTGTGTGTAGCTGAGACTCCAGGTACACAGATCTAAAGAACAGAGGCTGCTAGATGTGTGCAGGGTACAGAGCCAGAATACAGAGAAAGAGCCTCTGTGGCGAACAGAGGGCAGAGAGAGAAGGCAGGCGACACTCACAAGCCAGCATCTTCTCCAGGGGCAGCTTCGCACACATGTCTCAGGGTGGACTTCTTGATCAAATAATTACTTTCAGCCTTGCTACTGTGTGACTGGGGAGCAGTTGCAGGGTATCTGTGGCTCTCCTCACCCCAGGAAGAGGAGAAGAGCACCATGTGAAGGTAGGTGAGGACTGCCGTCATGGAAAGGGATCGCTGGACACTCACAGCTGGCTAGGACAGTAGCTCCAATAATTCGTCCCTAGGATCACAGTTTGTCTTTGAGAGAGCTATGCTGGTGATACTGGTGGTGACGGTGCTGATGAGTGTGGTGATGATGGTGGTGACTGCGATGATAGTCATGATGATGACGGTGGGGATGGTGACGACAGTGACACTGATGATGACGGTGGGGATGGTGGGGATGAGGGAATAATAAAGATGATGATAGTGATGTTGATGATGATAGTGATGATGATGTTGATAGTGATGATGATGATGATAGTGATGATGATGTTGATAGTGATGATGATGATGATAGTGATGATGATGTTGATAGTGATGATGATGATGACAGTGATGATGATGTTGATAGTGATGATGATGATGACAGTGATGATGATGTTGATAGTGATGATGATGATGACAGTGATGATGATGATGACAGTGATGATGATGATGATGACAGTGATGTTGATGATGATAGTGATGATGATGTTGATAGTGATGATGATGATGACAGTGATGATGATGTTGATAGTGATGATGATGATGACAGTGATGATGATGATGACAGTGATGATGATGATGACAGTGATGTTGATGATGATAGTGATGATGATGATGATGACAGTGATGATGGTGACGGTGGTGAAGGTGCTGGTGATGTTGATGTGCTGGTGGTGGTGGCGAAGACTGAGCCTACAGTTCGCCTGGTGGAGGGGTGGAGGCTGGGCCATGGACAGCCTGTGGAACTTGAGAGCCACTGCCTCTGCTAGATCCACCATGTTCCTGGGCTTCTACAGTGCACATTGCTGTCCTCATTCAGCCTCCAGTGGGCAGAGGGCCCAGAGCAGGAGATGCTGACTGAGTAGGCCCCAAGCACAACTGAGACCCCCAGGAAGCCCACGTGCATGGGGCCTGTACCTGGAGTCAGGAATCAAGGTTAGGTGAGTGACGCGTGTGGAGTTTGTCCCTGTGGCCTCAGTCACAGCAGCACATTGCCTGAAGAGCTGTGACTGAAGAGGGTTCCTCCTCTGCATTTAAAGCACCTCCAAAGTCCTCTCCTGGGTCTCACTTTAGCTTCCGTCCATGTCAGTGTCCTGCAGACCCATGAGTCAGACCTCCAACGACACAGGACTGATTTGGGGGACCTGGAAGTATGGGGGCTGTTCTGTCCCCACCCTGTTCATCTCTGCCTGAGCAGATGGCATCCAGCAGTCATGCTGACTGAGGCCCTCAGTGGGGCAGGGAATGACCAGTGTCCTGAGGGATGAAAGTAAACCCTTCGGACCCCGCCACCTGAGGTGGTGCTGTCAGGGGCAGGAGGTGACCGGCGCTCCATGAGAGGTCGAGCAGCATGTTGGCAGGGGGCAGAGACAGGCCGTGGAGGCCTTCGGGGCGGGGAACCGAGTTTGTGGTGGGCTGCCTAGGCCCTGCACAGGCTTCGCTGGATGCTCAGACAGGACAGGGGGTGTCAGGCCTTGCCTTCCCAAGCGGGCTGGGAGCCCTGACAGAGCAGGACATGGAGAAAACCCCTGGGTTTTCTCCCAGGCCTGGCAGCTCCCTACAGGCTCACAAAGAAGCTGGAGGTGACACAGCCTGGGATCCACAGAGGCCAGCCAGGGGCTCCAGCAGCAGGAGAGGGTGCAAAGGCAGTGGCACCTGCTACTGCATTCAGGCAAGAGCTGCAAGTCACACTCCAGTGGTCCCCAAAGAGGAGAAGTCAGCAGAACCTAACAAAGGCCCCACCATTTAGCACATTGATCATAAGAACTGCACAATTTACACAGGTGATTGGGCCGTCTAATTACATGCTGAGCTCCCTACGCCAGTTCCCTTGCGATTGCGCCTTTTTGGTGGTCTGCTAACCGGCCTGGCTGGGCACAGGGCCCAGGGCTCTGTGTGACCCTGTGCTAAGTGGAGCTGTCCCTGGGCCTCCCTGCTGGGCCGACCTCTGACACAGGAAGGGTGTGGCCCTTCTCTGGGTCCTGGCTTCGGGCCCCCTCCTGGCACAGGGTGGGAGGTGGCTCCCCAGCACGGCCTGCTCTTCCTGGTCTTCCTGGCAGGTGCCGCCACCTTGGCCCTGGCTCACTTCTGTGGTTTAGTCCTGCCTGGCCATTTCTGATCCCCCAAGTGCTATGGTGTCTTCTGTATCTGCTCCCTGAGTCCTTATCCTCCATCTGTCTCCTGACCTACTCATCTGTCAAAGCTCAAATCACAAACCTTCCTCTCCGAGGTCTGTTGTGAAATTCCTAGGGGAAATGCAATAGATTTTATTTTTTTGAAAAGAAAAGTCACAGTGCTATATCCCAGCTTGCAACAAACCAGTCTCCACATTTGTCAAACAAACTAAGCAAGACCCACTCTCAGTCTTTCTGACACAATATCCACAGTGACGATTACTGGGTGGTAAATGGTAGTTAGTTACATTTTCCTTCTATTTAAAGAAGCTGTACTTTTTATTTCTCTGTAATAAATACAGACTTTTGGGTAAATACACAACACAAACCCAGCAGTGTGGGAAGAGTGAAGACAGAGCAACAGCTGGGAGAAGAGCTGGGAGCCGGGCCGGCGGAGGTGGGGCCGGGACAGGTCCGCCGCTCTCCGGGCAGCAGGTGTCGGCGTCTGTCCGGCGCCGTAAGTGAACAGGACTCCGCAGCTGTGCACGCGCCTGGGCCCACACTTCCCGCCGTAAGTGAACAGGACTCCGCAGCTGTGCACGCGCCTGGGCCCACACTTCCCGCTCTTTCACTTGGATCCTTTTTTTTTTTCTTCCTTTCTCTTTAAACAAAGCACTGTCTCCTTTGATTAAAGGAAACCTTATGGAACCCAACAACAAACAGCAGCAGAGTTCTCCACACTCGTGTGTAGGGCCCGGGATGGTGCTGATATGTGGCTTGGGAAGCCTGGGCCTCGCCAGCCACGGGACCTGGGACTCTGGTGCATAGGCACAAAGACCGAAGTTCTAGGCCTGCACCCTTGACCTTCAGCCCCCTCTCCTGTGACTCTGCTCAGTGACCTTAGCCGCCTGGTGTGCTGCAGTGGCTGTTTCTGCAGGACTGCCTTTCCTGCTCAGTCTTCTGCTGCCCTGATGTCCCTGGGCTGCAGCCCTGCCCCTCCTCCCTGGCACAGGTCCTCTGCCACACCCCCTGCAGCTCTCCTGGTGGCTTCAGGCAGTGCTTGTGTTTCCTCCTCTGAATTTAAAGCACCTCTTCGGTCTTAGCTTGCGACTAGCATCACAACTGATGGCTTCACAACAGGAGGCGCAGGTCTGGGGGCTCACACACGAGAGGCGCACAGGCCAGCGGCTTTTGTTCCTGCCCCTGGCAGGGCAATTGTACTTCGACAGGTCTAACTCGCTTCTTTATGGAGAAATGGCCTGGGTGCCTGCGCCACCCCTCAGCAGAGGGGCACACAGACAACACCAGCTGTGTAGTGAGGGCATGCTTCGGGGTGTGACACAGGGAGGGTTCCAGAACTGGGCTCTGTTCAGCAAGGGACCAGTAGCCAGTCACCCATTCTGCTGAGATATGGGGCGTTTCCAGGTTCTCTCTGTGAAAAGTTTGAGTGACAAGAGTGAGGCGTTTCCCGCTAGGGTTGTCCAGGGTGACAGGGCCTTGCAAATGTCCGAGATCCCTCCTGACCTGCACTGATTATCCCCTCTTGGGGCAGAAATCCCTCTGGGAGCCCAGCGCCGGTGAGAACCTTGAAGCTCGTGGTGGAGCCGGAGAAGCCTGTGGCACAGAATCACCTGCGGGGCGGAGCAGAGCGGTGGGAGGGGCTGGCAGGAGCCCCGCCCTCCCCGCACAGGCAGTCCTCCCCCCCCCCCACGCTCGGCCTCCGCGGGGTGTGCAGGAGCTCACCCCAGGCCGGCTCGGCCTCCGCGGGGTGTGCAGGAGCTCACCCCAGGCCGGCTCGGCCTCCCCGGGGTGTGCAGGAGCTCACCCCAGGCCGGCTCGGCCTCCGCGGGGTGTGCAGGAGCTCACCCCACGCCGGCTCGGCCTCCGCGGGGTGTGCAGGAGCTCACCCCAGGCCGGCTCGGCCTCCGCGGGGTGTGCAGGAGCTCACCCCAGGCCGTCCGAGTCTCCCCTCTGGGCCGCGGGGATTCGAGTCTTTAGCGAGCTCGAGGACAGCGCTGAGGCCGACATGCTGGTGACTCCCAGCATTCCGGCTGGCGTCTCCCTGCCCCCGGGTCTGTGGGACACCCTCTCGCCTCACTCAGACTGGGAACTGACCAGCCACTCCTTCTGTGGAAAGTCCTCTCACCTCCCCAGACCCTGAGTGTGGCACCAATGGCACAAGCCAATGGCGCCTTCCAGTGTGACTGCGTTTCCCTCTCCTCACCGTCACTGATTCATTCCTGTCCCACCTCTCATGGACACCATGAGATGGGTTTGTGGATTCTCCCACATCCTTTCGTGTGAGTTTATTTTCTTCAAGGCGGTGCAACCTAGTGACTTAGTTTTCATGCTTAGGGTGTGGCAAAGTGGGGGCTGTGACTTCCGGGGCTGTGGCTCCCGCCTGGCCACTCCCTGTTGGATCACTCAGTCTGAGATGCCCTCTGCTGTGTGGAGGCCTCACCGACGGCTGGTACCACAGGCCTGCCAGGTGCTCCAGCTTCAATCTCATGAAGGACACAGGGCAGAACTACCCCATCAAAGCACTCCCCAATTCCTGGTCCACAGGAACTGAATGACAGAATGAACCTCGCTCGTTGTGTGAAACCCCAGAATTTGGGGTGATTCTTGTGCATCAAGAATGCTTGGCCTTCGGAAGATACTCAGTAGCTATTGGTTGCAAGCTCAGATAAGAATGCGATGAAATTTACACCGCAGTCACGGGAGTTTGCTCCCTGCAAACTGGGTGCTCCCTGCTCTGCCCTGGGTTCTCGGCTGCGGTGATGTGGTTGTTGCCCAGCTCACACCCTCCTGGGTTCCATTCTCTCCTCCCGCGGGCCAGAGCACCCCAAGCCTCCCCAGGGCTCATGGGGTCCTGGGGTAGGACTGACCCACAGGAGGGAGGCCAGGACGCTCGTGCGTGCGAGCTGCTGCTCCCTTGGCCTCTGACGCAGCCCTGGGTTTCCACTTGTGACCCCACATCTCGGCTAGGCCCTCTAGCAGAGACAGAAGGGCGGGAGGAGAAGCTGAGATGAAAGGACGGACAGAAAGGAGGGCGGAGGGGCAGGAGGGGAGGAAGAAGAGGAAATGGAGTGGATGAAGGGAGGCAGGTGGAGTGGTGGGAGTGTCCCCAAGACACTCACCAGGCGGAATCCTTGGCCAAGAGGTAGGGGCTCTGGAGACAGTTAGGCCTAGGCTTGTGGACGAGGCCTCGGGATCCGGGTCAAACACCAGCCCAGGGTCTGGTGTCCACAAGCGGAGGGAGCCTTGCTGTGCACAGAAGAAAGGCAGGCAGAGGCGGAAGTGCAGATCAGAACCAAGGCCAGAGCCCGCTGGAGCCCCGCCCCAAGGTGGGCAGAGTCCGACTCCACAGGACTACAAGACACTGGCCCAGAGGGGAGAGGCGGGGCATGGAAGGGCCGAGGGGCACAGTGTGGGTGTGGAGAGAAGGGGTCAGAAGCCCGGGCGGCTCCGTGTGTCTGTGGCGACAGTGACAAGCTTAGGAGTGAGCAGGGACCGCAGGTTCGCGAGTGAGGACCGTGCCAGCCTGCTGCTGTTTTAAACAGTTTGATTGGAATGTGAGCTGCTTCACCCTTCACACCCTTAGCTGGCTGCGGCTACAGGGTATCCCTCCGATGCCACAGTTCCACTGGGCTGTGGCTTCCATACGGTGGGCAGGGTCAGCACAACCTGAGGAGACTTGGCCAGGGGCTAGTGGCCCCTGAGTGTGCCGTGGAGGCCAGTCACACCATATCTGGAGGCTAATCACCCCAGGTGCTTCGTGAGCAGGCAGGAGTGTGGGGTCCCCACCCTGCAGGAGTCCCCCTCTTCTCTCTTTTCTCTTCCCCTGAGCTGTGCAGAGGGAGAGTGCAGGCCAGATCTTTTGCTCCAGGGTTGGGGCCTCCAGTAGAAAGAAGGTTCATCCTGACTCAGCCTCCTGATTACGGAGGGTTTGGGTGTCACGGGGAGGGGGAGGCTTCTGGCTGCTCCCACTGACTGGCAACCGGGTGGGTCCACCCTCAGGAATGAGAGGACGGGAAGGAACCTGGCAGTTATCCAGGGAAGTCCTGTAGCCGGCTGGCCCTGCCCTGCTGTGTGCCGGCTCCAGGGCTGGGACAGGCCCAGCCTCTCTGAGTATGGCCTCTTCACGGTGGGACCCGAGCCCCCAGGTCAGAACCACTCTTGCCTCCTAGAATGCAGAGTCCTGGGCCCCCCGAGAGCTAAGCTGGGCTCTGCCAGAGCCTAGAAAGCCACATTTCCATGCCTGCCCAGCCATCTAGGCAGCAGCCGCCCACGGGGCCTACGAGTCAGTGAACAGCGATCGCCTCCCCTCAGCAGCGCAGCACAGCGCAGGTGCTGCCCTTTCTGTTCCCCTGGAGTGGCCTGGGATGGCTGGGGGCCTGAAGCACCGCTGGGCCGGGCCTGGGGCTCCTGGTGAGCCTCCACCCCTGCCTGCCTGGCTTGTCGGCCCTCGGGGACCCCCGGGATCTCCTCTGGGAGCCCAGACCCGCCATACCCGAGGGGCTCTGTGAGGAGAGCCCGACCTCTGTCCCCGAACTTCAGCACCACCCCCACACCTGCTGGTCCTCGATGCCAGGAGCTGGGCGATCGCTCAGAGCCACTCACCCTGGTGCTGCTTCTGCTGGCTTCCTGGCCTGGCCTGGTCTCGCTGCCCCGAGGGCTTCCGGAGGATGGACTCGATGGAGAAGGACAGGCCCAACTTCTCAGGGGCCCCGTGGCACCCCTCACGCTTCTCCTCCATGCCCTGAGGAGCAGGGCACTAGGCTCGGTGGCCGGCCGAAGGGCCGGGACTCTGCCCAGGAAGCTACCCGGTGGTGGAGGCAGAGGCGTGGCCAGGGAGCCTCCTGCTGGCTTATCTGGGCGTAATACTGTCTGCAGGGACTTCACAGACCTGGCAGCTCCCCAGACCAGCTGGCAGCTACATCTCAGGTCCACTCCTGGGCTCTCACTGGCCTGGCATCAAAGGCAGGACCACCGCCAAGCAGGGCTCAGTGCTGCAGAGGGCAGACTTCTGGATGAGGCTGGGTCCGTGGTGCTGCCCGCCCTGCTGCCTCCTCTGTCTCCTCTCTCTGCACCTGGCCAGCCCCCCTGCCCAGGGTCACAGCTCTGCTCTGGCTTCTCCCTCCTCCCTTCCTTGTGGCCTCTGTGTCTGGAGTGTCCTCAGCCACATTACTGTGTAACCACGGAGGGCAGTAAATGCTGATATGGGAGGAGTGGGCAGGGCAGGTGCTGGGGCCTGCGGAGGGCACACCAGCAACCCACGGTCCTCTCACCTGCACTCCCGGACATCAGGCAGCAAAGGCCTCCAAGGACCTGCAGAGCATGTGGGGAAACTGAGGCCAGGACACAGAGGATTGGTGGGCAGGAGGTGAGGCTTGACTCAAACCCTCCCCAGGCAGGGGTTGAGCTTGTATGTCAGACACCCTGGTCAAAAGGCTCTGAGGTGCGCAGGTGAGGCCTCCACTGGGCCGGGCCAGGCTCTGCTGCAGGGTCATTATGTCCTGAGGCGGCCATGCCCCACAAGGCTGTGGGATGGGGTATGGGGTTCAGGGCCAGGAGCAGAGGCTGGTGGGCTCTGCTCACATGTGGGGACTGATGGAGCTGCATCCTTGCCTGGGGCAGGAGGGGACAAAGGTGCTGTCTTCTGGGAGGAGAAGGCATCAGGGTGGTGGCCACTCTCGTGACTGCAGAGGTCAGGGCTGGGGTCCCAGGAATGCTAGTTCTAAGGACTGCAGCTGGTGCTTCATGCAGGAGTGGGGAGGAGCAGGTGGCTGGCAGGTTCCGCCTCACAGGGTCAGAAAGGCTCCGCTGGGTCCTTTGGGTGGGTGGGCATCAAGAGTATGGACAGTGGGTGCACACGCTTGTGATCCTAGCATCCTTGAAGGCTGAGGCAGGAGGACTACAAGTTCAAATCCAGCCTGAGCAATTTAATGATTTAGTGAACTGCTGTCCCCAAACAAAAAATAAATTAAAAGTGTCTGGGGAGATACCTCAGTGCAGAGGTGCTCAGAGCAATCCTTAAGAGGTGGGAGGGAAAGAGGTAGAAAGGGGGGGCACTACTGACTTCCGGGGTGGGCAGAGCTCATGAGCGCTGAGGAGGCCTTTCCGTGCAGGTGGACCAGGGATAACTGCCCACAGCTGTCTCCAGGCGCCTGCGCCAGAGGGTTTGCAGGCGCATGCTGAGGGACGCAGAGGTGCTGGCAGAGTGCTTGTCCTTCGGCTTCTGTGCTCGGCCCGTCGGAGCCCCAGCCCTGAGCAGGCTGAGGCTGAGCTGCTCCCCAGGGGCGTCCTCTGCTTCTGGACGCTGGGCCACCCCAGTCACATGTTTCTTGAGTGTCCACTGGACCCTGCACACGATGACTGTGGGGAAGGAGATCGGCTCTGTCCTATTGAGGGACACACAGGCTGGGGTGGGAGGCATGGCTGGGGCAGACCGAAGAGCAGTCACCATGGGCTGGAAAGGTCAGAGGTCAAGTGGGGGTGACAGGGGGTGCTGTCGCGCCTGCTGACGCCCCACTGCTGCATCTGAGCTACTGTTCATGCACCTCATAAGCGTCACCTGTCTTTAGCCATGGTGGCCATGGGACACTGTGTCCGAGCCAGTGACAACCCCCCCTCGCTGTGTCCTCCCCTCTGCTGTGCCATCTCTGAGTGCGGCCAGGGTCTTCAGCGAGTGCCTGCCCGTGGGAGCTGCCAGCTGGAGAACCCTCTGATCTGCACGCTCACTGGTGGGGAGCTAAAGAGCGCGCTGCCCAGGTCAGGAGAGCTTCGAAGAGGGGGGTGGGGGCAGGAGCTGCTGCTGCCACCGCCGCCTCGGGCTGCGCCGTCCCGTCGTGTCGCCAGCCGGCGGGTGATGCGGGCACCGCGGCCTGTGTCCCCACGCAGCAGGGAGACCCAGGTACAAGGGAAGGATGGCACTAGCACTCCCTCAGGGAATGACACCTCCCTGAGGGAGAGACAGAAGTCTTGTAGTTGCTAGATCCAGTGAATAAGGCGGACTTGGGCCCAAGATCGCGTGTTCTACCTTGCCATTGGCTAGTGCCTGGCGGCAGCATTCACTGTGTTTTGGTCACCTCTGCTGAAGACACAGGAGAGGACCCCAGGTCCACTCAGGAAGTAGCCAGAGGGTTCACGTGATGTGTCTCTTACTGTGATAAGTTAAAGACAAATTAAACACACCACAGTGTTCAGTCACTTCCTGGACGATTCTGAAGCTTTAAATGGCTTACCCAGGGCCACAGCTAGTCAGCAGACAGCAGGGGCCCCTTGTAGCCAAGCTCCCTCTGTGCCCTGCGGCCCAGAGGCTGGGTGTGGACTGGCGCTGAGGTGCCTGAGACTCTTAGGATCAGTCTCCAGTCTCACCTGCCCAGGTCAGTGCAGGCCCGAGGGAAAATGCAGAGGCCGTGCTGAGAGAGAGGCAGCAGAGCCGCACGACCAGCGCTGTGCAGCAAAGGCACAGGCCAGGCTGGCCTCTCATTTCTGGTGGCAATCAGAGAGGTAAAAGTGAGCTACGTGTGCTTTCTATGGGAATTAAAGCAAATAAAGCTCATAAAGACAAGACAAAGCCTTCTCAAATTCGGAACAGAATAGACAAAAGATGTGGTTGGAGTCAGAACATTGTCCTTCTCATCAGAAGGCTTTGGTTGTGGGAAAGGAATTTGGATGTGAGCTGCGCTGATCTGGGCGCACGGCTTCAGCCGGACTCACTTCTGTCACAGGCCCGCCGTGGGGTCCCCTCTGCACAGCCTGCTTCGGCAAAGTCCGGGCTGCCGTGCTCTGCGTGGAGCGGTCACCGCCGAAGGCCCAGCGCAGGCAGGAGCACAGGGCCGGACGGAGCGTGCGGCTCCCTGCCACGGGCTCCGCAGGGCTCGGCTGGGGACCGACACGCCTCCTGCTCCGTCAGAGTCACTGGTCCTACAGCCGCAGGTCTGCTGGCTGCTTCTTCTGGTTGCGCCCACGCTCCACCCTCCTTTAACAGGGCGTCTAGGAGAACTCACTCAAGTTCAGCTTCACTGCATCTGCCTTTGGATCAGCGAGGTCAGGCCGCTTCTAGGCAGGTTGTGTGGCTTCATCTGCTCTGCCCACCTCAGTTTCAACTTGTGGTAACAAAGCTGTGTGGTGAGCCAGAGAGCTGGTGCTGGGCACAGTGCAGCTTTTGGGTGGGGGTCTAGCTGGGTAGCAAAGCCCCAGGGGGCTATGAGCCAGGCTGGGGAGGCGGGGACATTGGGAAGGTGGCGGGACAGGGCCTCCCACCCCTCTGCCACCCCAACGCACTGTTTATTGGTCTGTCCACTGTGACACTGAAGACGGAGCCCGGGGCCTTCACACGTCTCTGGTCCTTTCTGGAACTTTTTGTTCAGAGACAGGGTCCCCATCAGTGGCCGAGTCTTGAGCTTGACCTTGCCATTGTCCTGCCTCAGTTCTGAGAATGCAGGAATTATAAGTGTGCACCTCAATATCGTGCTTGAAAGTTTATTTTAAAATAGGAAATATAAATTATAAGTATTTATGGTGTACAGTGGGATGTTTTGAAATATGTATCTATCTTGGAGTGGCTAAACTGAGCTAATTAACATACCTATGACCTCATGTGCTCACTTTTCGGAATGAAACACTCGAAATGTACTCAGTGACATTCAGAAGCACACCACAGCACTATGAAGTACTGTCCTGTGCAGTACAGTGGATCTGCTGAACTGTTCCTTTCTTCTTTTGAGACAGGGTCTCGCTTTGTGGTTCAGGCTGGCCCTGAGCTCAGCCTCAAACTCACATCACAGCAATCCTCCTGCCTCTGCCTCCCGAGTGCTGGGATTACAGGCGTGAGCCACCACGCCCGGCACTGTGGTATGTGGTGCTGGTTGCTGCTGGGGTGAGTCTCCACGCCCAGTATTGTATGTGATTACCGGGGATCAAACCGGGCCCTTGCGCTTCCAAGACAGGCGCTTGAACCGCTGAGCTAACTCCCGGGCCCCTGAATTGTTCTTTTGCTGGGCTGGAAACCGGTGCCCTCTGCTGCACACACTGGGAGTTTCTCAGTCTCCCGGCAGGGACAGGGGCTGGGCTCTGTCTGAGTCTGACTTGCTTCACACTAGGCTAGTTCTTAATTCAGTCATTCTTCAAGCGATTAATTCTGGCTGAAATTTTAAAAACTAAATAAAATTTTATTCTTTGAAATGTGAAATCTGAACAAGTGCAAAAAATAGAAAAATGAGCTTTAAAGTGAGTTTTCTTTTGTATTGGATAGTACATTTCTAGGGTTACTAAAGCCTTAAAACTTCCCTAGGACTTTTAGGACATGATGTTGTTAATTCACTTTTTTATTAAAAAAATGTTATTTTCTGCATTATGATCATATAATTTTTGTTTGACAGGAAGATGTTATTTTTTCAGTTCGAATATAGCACATCTCAGAAGATAGTTTTTGTAGTTGCCAGTTAAAAGATATTGTTCAGCAACTGCATAATAGACTGATTCTCTCTCTCTACCATGCATTAAAGGATAATTCTACTGAAATCCCTCTAATGTACTCATTACCAAACCGTGACCCTGGGACTTCACTGGATTTATTTATACTTTATGAGTTACTATTCCTGAGGGCCCACCTTAAAGTCTAGGTAAGGAAAGAAAATATGTTTCTTCCATAATAAATAGTGCAAAACAGAGATCAGAAGCTTGATTTTACTTCTCAGTCTGTGTGATCTACTTGTTTATTGATTAAGGAATGATTTTAATTGTCAAAGTTTTAAATTTTATTAAATGTTTGCAGTAATGGTTGAGTGAATTCCAGACCTGTATAAAAACACAAGCAGCTGTTTGTAATTTGCATTTTATCAGTTTGAAAGAGCACAATGCACCTCGTCATCTTATTTTCAGAATTTGCATTTTATCAGCTTTGGCAATGCAGTACACAGTATGAAGTGCTTGAGTATCTGTCGTTGGAATCTCTTTTCGATTGTGGACCGGTGCTGGCTGGACCCTCGTCTCTCCGCTCTCCTCCCCTCTCCTCTCCTCTCCAGCTCACTTGGTCCCATTTCTTCTTGGCTCTAACAGTGAAACACACAAAGTATTTTATTTTTCTTTGCAGCCATTATCGGGGCACCAGC
>PVIR01023367.1:0-27122 GCA_004026965.1 Petromus typicus | reverse complement strand
ATAAAAAAGCTGTGGTTCTTCTACAGAATGGAGTACTACTCTGCCATAAAAAATGATAAGTTTGAATCATTTCTACTTAAATGGACATACCTTGAGGATATCCTCATAAGTGAAATAAATAGGGCACAGATAGATACATATCACATCTTTTCTCTGGTATGAGAAAATGAAGATGTAAATGAGTCCTAGCATTGTATGTAATATATTGTGAAATAGAAAATGCTCAATGTAAAATAAGGTGAAAGGGGACAATGTTGAGATTGTAACAAAAAAGTAAAGAAACAAATTTTATATATATGGGGGGGGTGGAAGGGTGGGTGGGGCTATGGGAAAAAATGAGAATTAAGTTGTGTCTTATACTGGTACAAATCCCCATTATGGAGTGCAATCATGATGTGTATATTTAATGTACCAATAAAGATAATTAAAAAAAAAAGTTGACTTAAATACAAATATGTGCAGTGACAAATGGACTTCATTGCAGTACAGATCATGAGCCACACAAGGCTATTTAAGAGCTAAAAAGAGCTGGGGATTTAGCTCATTGGTTCCGGAGCCTGCCTTGCAAGCCCAAAAACCTGAGTTCGATCCCCAGTAACTACATACAACAGTGCCAGGTGTGGTGGTTCATGCCATCCAAGCACTCAGGAGGCAGAGGCAGGAGGATTGCTGTGAGTTTGAGGCTCACCTGGGCTACATAGTGAGCTCAAGGCCAGCCTGAACTACAAAAGGAAACCCTTCCTGTTCTTTCAGAAGAGTTGAGATTTCTGACAAATAATTCCATCCTAATTTTTACCATAAAACAGTCCACTAAATATAAATTTCAAACAGTACCAAAAAATATAAGTTTAAAGAATCACTTGCTTTATGCACCGTGTGGAATCAATGTGCTCCTTGACAGACTTTATTGGAGGTAAAATGTGGATGGTGGGAAAGGTCACAGAAGAGTTCCCAGCCTGCTCAGAGAGTCCTGTGAACCTGTACCGTAAACAAGTAGTCACAGACTCCAGGTTTCCCAAATTTTCATAACATACTTTATCTGATGTCTTTTCAGCATTTGCTGAAGTTGGGAGCTATGAGAGCTTCACGGAGAAGTACATGAATGCCATCCCATCTGTCATCGAAGGGGACAACCTGACCATCAGCCCCAGCTGCTACACTCCTCGGGCGGACTCCTTCCACGTTTTAAGAGATCCTATCACTGGGGACATCCCATGGCCAGGACTGTTGTTTGGAATGTCCATTTTAGCTGTGTGGTACTGGTGTATAGACCAGGTGAGTAAATGTGTTTGTGTGCACACACACGTGCGTGTGTGTGTGTGCGCGTGTGCTCGCGCACTGTGTTTCTTGTCTCACAGAAAACCATCTAGTTTCTGTTTGGTACACACAATTAGGAGACCAAACATTTTCATAAGAAAAATAGCCGCCTTGTGTTTTCATCTCTTTCCCCTCAGAGACACAACTCTCAGCTCTTTAAAATAAGTCTTTTGGTATGTATTCCAACTGTCCAAAACTGCCTATCCAGTGTGAGCCTGTGAGGTGTGAGCAGTAATGTCATCTTGGAGATCATGAGAAATAAACTCTCAGATCCTGTTGAGACACAATGAATCAGAATTATATCATTAGGTAGATCCCCCAAGTGATTCAACTACTGAAATTGCTCCCTCTAGCTTTGTCAGTGTTAGGATTTTTCTACAGACTTACTCTGACCAAAGATTAGAATTCATCTCCGCATGTTCAGTTCTCACAAGAACATTTCCTATTCCACTGTCCTTCTAGTAATTTAAATCACAGAGTTGGGGAGATTAGCATCTAACACTACTCTTTTTGGAATTATATAAAAGTAATTCCCTACTGAGTCCCATTATATCTTTTGGTTGGTCTTTCTTAGGCTTTTTCTTTTCCTTGAAATTAAATATTCTTTTTTTTTGCTTTTTGCTTTAAGTTTCCTTGGTAACTATGACTCTATGAAAGTGACTCTTCTCTCAGGACTTGTTTGTTGTTTTTTTGTTTTGTTTTGTTTTGTTTTGTTTTTGAGACAGGGTCTCACTTTGTAGTTCAGGCTGGCCCTGAGCTCAGCCTTGAATTCAGCAGTCCTCCTGCCTCTGCCTCCCAGGTGCTGGGATTAAAGACATGAGCCACCATGCCAGACAGTGGGGTATGTGGTACTGATTGATGGTGGGCATGAGTCTCCATGCCTGACATGCTTGTATGTGGTTACTGGGGATTGAACCTGGGCCCTCGTGCTTGCAAAGCAGGTGCCGGAACCACTGAGCTAAATCCCCGGCTCCTCTCAGGACTTCTAAAGAGAACACAGACATCAGCAACAAGACAGAATAAAAGTGTCCTGACTATTCCACCTCCCACAAACACACTGAGAAAACAACTACTCATGGATTAACTCTCATGAAGAGAAATCAAGAATTCAATTGAAAGAGTCCTCCACACTGGAATACTGAAGAAAATATCTTCATTAAAATGGCTAGGGAAGGCAAAGACACAATCACAAATTAACTTCATTTTGAACCTAGTTTTTATATCCAACTCCCAGAATTTTTCAAAATGGTGAACTGTTTGTACCATGTACATGGGGCTTAGCTTTTAGCACCTACTCCTAGAAGGCTTGGCTCCTATATCGTTCTACTTGAAGAAGGCAGGATCAGGGAATATAAGGCTTTCACTCAACCACCAAAAAAGGAGAATTTCAATTATATGAGTCCTCCCAGCCTCCTTACCCTCAGGGACCAGTCCAGATTCCATCTGTTTCCTGGAAAGTATTTCCCTGCATCCTTTTCTAGCAGCTTCCTTAGTGTGGTCTCTAACAAGCCAGTGTATAGAACCATGATTTATGTAGCAAATGAAGAATAAAGCATTATTTGATTAGAAGGGAAGAATGAAACCTTGTGTTCTTGTGCTCACTGACAATTCAACCCTACGGTCCAGGTAAGAAATTGGAAGGTTATGCCAGTGATCATGATGTATACAAAAGATTCAAATCTAAAAAAAAAAAGAAAGAAAGAAAATGAGAAATGGAACCCTCTTTGCCTTCTCTTGCTTTCAATGGAGACAAAAATTCAAAGATCTTAGTCTTTGTGTCATCAAGCAGCTGTTTGGTCTGCTTTTATCTCATGTTGCTTTTAAGGTATTTCTGAGTATGTGGTAACTGTGTCCACCCTGGGCTCCAGTTCTGTTGCTCTGTCTTCCCACTGGTCATTTCTATTGTCTGTACTTTCAACAGAACTTTCATACTCCTGGTTTTCTGTTTGGTATGTGTTCATGGACTGGATGTCTGCAGGTCTTTGCTAACTGTTCACTTATGTTTGGGGTCATTTTGTTTAGCTCTATTAGCTTAGTGATACCTTCTCTAAACTGTTCAGTTTGTTTATTAAATCTATTGTCTGTGTAGATATATCCTCTGTAAGCTCACAGAGCACCTTATTCATTTTTTAAATCTCTTGTCATTTTGAATAAGTCATCTGTGTGTCTTTTGATTCCAGCTACCCACTGATGGCCCACAGATAGGCTTTGGGAGCTTTGGAATAGTTGGGAATATTGTTGCCTTGTCTTCTCATGTTTTGTGTGTGTGTGTGTGTGTGAGAGAGAGAGAGAGAGAGAGAGAGAGAGAGAGAGAGAGAGAGAGAGAAAGAGAGAGAGAGAGCTGGTTTGGAAGCTGATATTGGAAAGGACTTGTTGCTATTACAGAGATCTCTGTACTTAATGTCTGAGTTTCAGTGGTACATTCTCTGCACAGCTGAATACAGGCTTTTGCCTCTGTTCCAATATCCATTAATTCTGCCATTAATTTGGCAGAAGAGGATAATACAGCGTCATTGGCCCAGAGCTCACTTCTCTGAGAACAGACCACATATTTCTTTCAGATCATTTTCTTTATTGGTACATGATGTTTACATTCCTTGCAGGGAGTTGACACGTTTGCATAACACATGTAACATACTTCATTCATTCCCTCTTCCTCCTCTTCCTCCTTCATTCACCTCTGGATCTCCTTGCTTTCTGAAGTATGTTTCCAGTACAGTGTTCACATCATGTGTGTGGAGGTGGTACATGGATGTAACGCCTCTTCAGTCCTTCTCTCCCAGATCCTTTCATACGACTCTTGATCTTTTTCTGCCTTGAGAAATATCTATCTCTTCAATTCTTATTATCCATGTTTTGTTTTGCTCTTCATATATAATTTCGGGTTCTCATAGAAATCTTCAATATTTAGGCTTGTGTATCTGACTTATTCCTCTTAACGTTATGGTCTCAAAACACATATGTTTTCCTACAAAACATTCAAGTTTATCTTTCTGTATGACAGAATGATACTTCATTATCTGTAAATACTGAATTTCCTTTATTGATCATCTGTTGATGGATATAGAGACTCTTCCAAGATTTAACTGTTGTGAATTATGCTGCTATCAACATGAGATTGCATCTACCACTGTCACATAATGTCTTGCCACGATAATATAATCACTTGAGTTTAATGACTCAGATTTGATCAATATATTGTAATCAGTGCTGACACATCCTATTGTGCCTCTGTAAATATGTAAAAGATTACTGTGCCAGTTATAATTGTAAACATGCTTAACACATCAACTGCTCCACCAGTTCCTTCTCATTTTGTCCCAGAGCCCTTGTTTCTGCTGGACTGACATCTTACTGGCTGTTCTGGGGGCCTAACCACACCCAAGTTTTCAAGAGTGGAACCCGTAGGGCCTCAATCACTGGTGATATTCTCTTTTTCCAATTACACATGCAGTTGTTCATTCATAGCAAATCCTTTCAGTGCCACCAAACTTGAATCCTTCAGTAGCTTCCTGAAACAAATCAATAGAGTATAAATTTACTGTAACTTTGCAAACTTGAAAATGTCTTCCCTCTTCTGCCTTGACCAGTAGGTTGGCCACGGACACGCATCTATGTTGAAAACAGTTTCCCAGTGTCATAGAATCACTGTTTTCTGAATCATATCCTTTGTGTTGAAAAACTTGGATATTTTCAATCCTTTCTGTTCGACCCCTTTCTGTCTCTGGCAGCTCATTACCTTTGTTTTTGAGGATCTGAAATTCCATGATGAACTATCTATCATATGAATCTCTGTTCCTCCATTGTTGTGGGTAACTGTGATTCTGCTGAGCGTGATGACTGATGCTGTGGATACTTTGGGGGAAATCTTTCCTGTCTTCCTCCATTTTATTTTCCTTTGGGAACCTTCTGTTTTGGGATATTGGTCTTCCTCATTTGATTCGGTGGTGTTTTTATCTTTTCACCTTACTTTTCATCTCATGGTCTCTTTGCTCTATTTTCTACACCAACTTTCATCTCCAGTTTTTGTCCTTTATGTTTAGGCCTTCAAGGACCTTTTGTTGCTGTTGTTTTCAAAATATTCTTTGTCGTATCACCTGGGTTTGCTCTGAATTTTGTTTATTCACCTATTCTTCTCCCTAAATAGTCTCTGAGAACTTCAGCTTTTTAATTTCACATTTGTAGCTTGTCTTGAATATGAGTTTTCTTTTTCTCTATGTATTAAATTGATTTTCTCAACATATCTAACAAAAAAGGCATCAAAAACCAAAGATTTGAAGAATCATCTTTTTTATACATGTATTTCATCCCTAAACATGACTTGTCTCCTACAAGTGGCCTCGTATTCATCCTTGGATCTGATGCTTGATTGTGCTTTTCTGCAGACAAGGCTTTCCTCCCCACCTGGGACTTTTTATGTTCCTCCGGGTCAGGAGATCCCAGCCATGTCAGTATTAACAACAACAGTATTAATGGGCCGGGGATTTACCTCAGTGGTTCCAGCGGCTGTCTTGCAAGTGCAAGGACCCGGGTTCAATCCCTGGTAACCACAAACTATCCTGGGTGTGGAGACTCACGCCCAGCAGCAACCAGTACCACATCCCACAGTGCCAGGCATGGTGGCTCACACCTATAATCCCAGCACTCGGGAGGCAGAGGCAGGAGGATTGCTGTGATGTCAGTTTGAGGCTGAGCTCAGAGCCAGCCTGAACCACAAAGTGAGACCCTGTCTCAAAAAACCTAAAAACAACAACAACAACAACAACAGTATTAGCAACTTGTGCTAGAGTCTGCAGTGACCTATTTGGAGCTTGTGGAGCCTTCTACCATTGTTTAAATGTGACGTGGACACCCCACACTTCTTTAATCATCGATAATACATCTAACATACAAAAGGAGTCATTCAAAAGTCCATTATTTTCCACCAATTGTGACAATTTTTATGATAACATTAAACCCAAAAGAGGGATATTTACCTTCCTTGAAACCATCATCTGCTTTTTTCATGAGTATGTCATGTTTCTCTGGTAGGTCATTGTGCAGCGTTGCCTTTCTGGCAAGAACATGTCTCATATGAAGGCGGCCTGCATCATGTGCGGCTACCTAAAGCTGCTGCCCATGTTCTTCATTGTGATGCCAGGAATGATCAGCCGCATTCTGTACACAGGTAAGCTATGCATCCGTGGCTCTTCTATATGCCTAAATTCTAAGAATTTTTAAGATATAGTGAACCAGTGATGAACTAGAAAATTCGGTTTGGAAGGAAGCTAAAACAGAACTCCAGATGAAAGAAACCACTAGTACACAGAGGGTTAGGATCGGGAACATTTAGCACATTTGACACTGTTTACGTCTCTCTTTTATATCTCCTGCTTGTCTTGTAGGCAGTTTAGACAGTAAATCCTAGTTTCACTAAGGGATTTATTTTAACGTAGTTTAGAGAACATGGCCAAAGATCACTGGCAGTTGAGTTAGAATTGCATAAATATAAGTTGGTTGAGCTAATGTGATTGACTTTGGTGATATATTGATCAAAGTCTTCGAGGTGCAGTTTAAATTTTCAGTCCTTGTGGTTTAAATATGAAGTATTTCCCAGAGATTCATGAAATGAGAGTTTGATCTTCAATACAGCAGTGTTGAGAGGTGGAGCCTAGAGCCGACAATTGGATCTTAGTGGCACTAATCCATGATGAAGGATTTGTACCTCTTAGGCTACTAGAAAGCGTGGTCTCTTTGGAGTTGGTCAGCGAGTGCATGCTTTAGAGGAGTATATTACCTTGTTTTCTATCTCTTCCTCCCTGAATATTTCAAGGTCTAACTGTGCTTTCTGGCATCCCAGAGGTTCACAGCTTCCCCTTTCCACACACTCCGCCACGATGCTTCCTCCTTGCCATAGGCCTAAAGCAATGAAACCAGCAGAGAAGGAACTGAAACCAAGAGCCTAAATAAGTCCTTGCTCCTTTAATTATTTTATGTCAGGTGTTGGGTCACCATAACAGAAAACACTCCTTCTGAGACAGCTATAGACTGAATTAATACAATGAATGTTTTGAACCAAGCAGACAGGAGAAACTACATCATATGTCAAAAGAAAGTAACTATTACTATTGAAATTTTTCCCTAAACAGTATACTTTCTTGTGGTTTTGTCACCACCATTGTCTAGAGGAAGCAGCATTCACAGGCCCTCTAAGATCCAGGTTGGGAAGCGTGTGGCTGCACAGATCGGTAGCAAGACAGTTATGGGAACTGTCTGAACACCCCGGTGAAGAGGTGACACACGGCAATATAGGGAGGTGAAATAAAAACCAAAGCCACTGTTCAACCGCAGTGCTACTCACAGTGCAGGTCTGAAGATGCACTGTTTTTGTGAAATGCTCACGGCTTTCTAGAGGAAGAAGCCATTTGGCACTCAGCCTACCTGCCACCAACCCCAGTGCCAGCTGAACCTAGTAGTTCTCCCACTGAGATATGGGGGCTCAGAGACTGAGACTTTCACCTCAGGGACCCTGAGCACTCAGAATCCTGGGCCCCCAGAGAAATATAAGGACCACAGCAGAGCTGGAAGTGGTGACGCTGACCTGGAAAGTGTAAGCGCAGGCTTTGAGTGCTGGCTCAGGGCATTGAGGAGTTGAGGACCACGAACCAGTGTTAACAGACCGAGGTGGAGTTGAAAGTGGTGAGCATCAGCAATAGTGAGAGTGTTGTCTCCATGATCTCACACACACACACACACACACACACACACACGAGTGGGAAAGCATGAGCCAGAGAGAAAGCTAGAATACTGCAGCTACCAGCCCTACAGGTATTGGACAGATAGAGACTGCTAGATAGGTACTAGCTGGAGCTGTCCCTTTTCCAGTCCCAGCTATCATGGGTCCAAGGGAGATGGGAGAACTGCACATCTGGGAACTAAGAGTCCAGAGACAGAGAGACGAATGAGGAGGAGCTTGCTACAGTGGCCATGATGGATATGCTGTTATTTAATGCTTTGGTGTGAATTTTTTGTTTAGATATTTTAAATATTAATCTCCTGGGAGTCAACTAGAAAAAATTTTTCCCCATTTAGGAGTTCTCTATCCATTCTGTTGTTTACTTTGATTTGGGAAAACTTTTTATTTTGACGTAACCCTTTTGTATATTGTTTATATTAATTCCTGTCCCTTCAGAGTCCTACTTAGGAAGTCATGCTTGTACCTTAGCCAATAGTTCCATTATGTTACTTTCCATTAAATAGCCTCAATTTTTAAAAAGTAGACAAATGAACTAAACAAAAACTTCTCCAAAGACAAAGTACAAGTGGCAAATATAAATCTAAGTAAACATCTCTAGCTATTATAGAAATGCAAATCAAGACTACAGTGCGATTCCATCTCCCAGCCATCAGAGTGACTATCCTCAAGAATACAAAACACACTGGATGCTAACAAGGATGCAGGGGAAAATGAACACCTCCCGTCAGTGTGGGAGGAAGTATAAGCTAGTGCAGCCCCTGGAAGTCAGTATGGAGAAGTCATGAAAAACTAAAAGTTGAAATGCCACCGATCCAGCTGGACTCCTCCAGGGTGTATCCCCCCAAAAAAGGGTGCTACAGTGGTATTTGCCTACCCATATTTATAACAGCACCAGGTACAATAGCTAACCTATGGAAATAGCTTTGATATTGGTAAATAAATGAATACATGAAGCAACTGTGGTATAGGAACACAACAGAATACTTACTACTCAGCCGTAAAGGTAAGTGAAATCGTTTCTGAGAAAATGGAGGGAACCAGAGATCATCATGTTGTAAATTTAGTGAGATTCAGGAAGTTAGATAATGCACATTTTCTCTTACGTGAAAAGTTAAATATAAATAAATAAATAGAAATATGTGAGAGGAAACTGGGATGTAGACTACTGAAGATGAAGAAGACGATCGGAAGGTATGGTAAGGAAAAGCAGGAGGTAAGAAGGTTAAAATATGATTGAGATATGTTCGATGCAGGTAACAGTGTACCACTCCTATTAACATGTAGTAACAAAAAATCAATCGATGAATAAATGAATAAATACATAAATGTATTTTACTATGTAATGTGAAGGAAATACATCCAATTCTCTCTTGGCAAAATGAGGACTTACTTCTATTAAGATCACCCATCAAATAATGTTGTATTCACTATATTTTCTGCACTAGGCATAACTTCACTTTACTACAATACTGAAATGACCATCAAGTAACTTACCTCCCTGCTTACTGCAGTGTTGCTTTTTTGTTTATCCCAGTAACGAACACAGAGATAATCAATAGTCAGGGAACCGCCAAGTCATTACCTTCATTTAATTATCTCCATCAGGTGCTAACAATGTGGGAAATGCAGAAATGATATTAAATGGAGAAATAAGATGACAAAATTCTCTCATGATAATAACCAAAAAGACATTTTTGTGGGTAAGAAATAAAAACAAACAAATATTTTTATAAAGCAAAAGATGCTAAAGTGTTATCATCAGTGATTCTTTGCCAAATTTCCTTATCTTTTGCCATAATATGGTCCAAGCAAAAAAAAAAATTTTTTTTAATTTTTAAGGTTTTTTGAGACAGGGTCTGGCTTTGTGGTTCAGGCTGGCCCTGAGCTCAGCCTCAAACTCACATCACAGCAATCCTCCTGCCTCTGCCTCCTGAGTGCTGGGATTACAGGCGTGAGCCACCACGCCCGGCACTGTGGTATGTGGTACTGGTTGCTGCTGGGTGTGAGTCTCCACACTCAGTATTGTATGTGGTTACCGGAGATCAAACCCGGGTCCTTGCGCTTGCAAGACAGGTGCCGGAACCACTGAGCTATATCCCCAGCCCTCCAAGCAAAAAATGCTTCAAGGTATTGCAGTTGTCATCATTCATGGGCTGGTCACCTGGCTGACCATCACAAGTTAGACGTCTCAGATGTAGTTGCACAACGGTGGATTGATGTGACTGGACATGGGACCTGAGGGGTGCTGGTGTTTAGTTCTGGAATGTACCACTTCTGAAAGAATTCATTCTCTTGTAGTCTTTCTGAAGGGTGGGGTTACTTCTCCTGTTCTAATTCACTATCCTGGCTGACCAAGCGGGAGCCCTTCCCCCACAGGCCAGCGGTAGAGATATGAGAATGAGACACATAGGAGGCTGTGTTTTGGGCAAAGAGTGACCAAAATATAGTATTGAATTCAAAGGTAGATATTCAGTTTCCAAGCAGATATTTTTCCTCCCACCCACGATCCTCCACACTGTCCCTTTCTCCAGTGTGTGTGGATTGCGCCTGATGGAGCCCTGCTCATTGAACTCCACTCTGCATCTCTCCCCAGATATGGTGGCCTGTGTCGTTCCTTCTGAATGTGTGAAACACTGTGGCACCGCGACTGGCTGCACCAATTACGCCTACGCTACACTGGTACTGGAGCTGATGCCTTCAGGTGAGCAAACATTTGTGCTCTGCCCTGGTGACCAGGTAGATAGGGGAGCCAACAAGAAAGCCTGTGAAATAATCCTTGGTAATATTACTTCCATTAGTTCAGGTCTACTAATTGAACATTTCTTGAGCACTTTCCTTGGGATGTCAGCACTGTGATGAGCCTGGAGAGTTAAAAAAAAAAAATGAGAAGTTTCTATTGGAAGAATCCTTACTCCTCCAGGTTTGCACTTTGCCAACTCAATCAAAGATATTTCAAGGCCCCATTTGTCAATAAAAGAATTCTACAGCTATAAATTTATAGAGTTAGAGGTTGATTACTTATGCTGTACCTGTAGGCCAGTGATAAACAATATATCTCAGTCTACTTGATTGATATCTATTTTTTAAATGCACTTCTTGGAAAAGTTCAATAGAAGAAGTACACACCCTCTACACTTTGGAATTCATAGTATACTTTTACAAGACAGAAAAATGTCATATCTGTAACATAAATAAATGATGAGGATTTCAGAAGGTTATTGTGCTGAATGAAAACAAAATAGGATACATACCTCAAAAATAAGAATGGGAAAAATGAGAATTAAGTCTCGTCATGTACAGGGATAAACTCTCAATGTCGATCGTGATCACAATGTGTATATAAACTGTATCGATAAAATCAATTTTTAAAAATGATAATCAGGCAATCTTGCACCATATGCTCATCAAGGGTTGACTAACTGTTCTGTGACTTTTCTCCTCCTTCACACCCATGAACATTTTTAGGATGAAAGGAACGTGACCTATAAACATAGTCTCACACGCACCCTTCCGACGCTGCACCAAGAACCTTAAAGATCATTCCTAATGGGCACAAAGTACTAAAGTTTGAAATTCCAATAATGCTTTAAAATCCCCAAATTGTTCTACCACAAGCTCTTTAGCAGTGCCACTGTGTAGGTCTCTACCGTACTCTTGGTCTTTAGAAAGTCCAGAATTTATCCTTGAAAAAAGAGATAGTACTGAACTCTTTCCAAATAACTTTTCAGTAGATGGCTTCTAGACTAATATTTAGAACTAATTTGAATTGATTATTCTCAAATCACCAAGAAATCTGAAGAAAACACCATGTTGATGTACACTGATAATAATGACATCAGCTAATCAAAGTTTCATATGATATGTTAACCTCTGAATGTTCTGCAGCTTAGTGAAGCACTTATGTACTGTGACACCCAGCTTCTAAGTATTGTTTGAACCCTCTGCTGGCCATAGGTCTTCGCGGCCTGATGCTGTCAGCCATGTTGGCTTCTCTCATGAGCTCCTTGACCTCCGTATTTAACAGCGCCAGCACCCTCTTCACCCTGGATATCTACACTAAGATACGGAAGAAAGCATCCGAGAAAGAGCTTCTGATAGCTGGAAGGTGAGGGAACCCCAATTTCTACCATGGAATAGATGTAGAAATGAAATGCATAGAGTTCTACAGGATAGGAAGTATCATTAGAAAATATTTATTTCATTTAGCATTGTCTACTCAAAGCTTCATCCATTTTCCTACAAATGCCTCAGGGTTATGGCAGAGTATTCGGTTGTGTAGAAACACTGTGTTTTCTTTTTCCAGTCATTTGTTGATGAATAAATAGGCTTCTTCCAAAGTTTAGCTATAATGACTTGTACTGATGTCTGTGCACATCTACATTATGCAGTGCAAACATGTACTAACAAAAAACAAAATATCTAACTCAACTTTTCTTTTTCCAGATATGAATACTGAGAACATGAGTTGCTTTTTCAGCTCCTCTAATGTTTCTGATGATTATGTCTTCGCTTCCGCAAGCCTTCCAACCACATATTCAAAAAACTACTTTAGTAATATAATAGGGTATAATTCCCACATTCTCTGTTTTAGTTGTTCTCTATAGAAATATCCATGTATATCATGTGGATTAATCCAGTAAGTCATCCACACAGTTATAGAGTTTGTTAGCTACTACATTCACAAAGGACTGGCCTGTGTTGAAACAGCAGACTCAAAAAGGGATTAATTTCACTGAGGGGAACTCTGAGCAGCCTGGGACCCTTGAAAACAGTGAAATAGAAGGAAGCAATCAGAAACACAAGAAAACATGGTCTCATTTTCCCTTTCATAATTTTCAAAGCACATCTGTATTGCCACAACTTTGAAAAATATTTTTAAAGTACAGCACGATATACAAATCACCTAAAACATGAATGTATATCTCAGTGTTATTTCCCAAAAGGAGCATCCCTAAAACCACAAGTGAAGCAATAGAAACTGTAGACATCCAGAACTATCTCTTCAGCCCCATCTTTCCCATGCTATCTACTGTAACTTGTAATCAGGATAATTTGGACTTTCCAGTTTGGTATGAGTATATATAGAATAACCCAAGAGGCTAATATAACAGTTCTCCTTGGGCTTGTGACAATCAATCACGTTGCTATATGTAGTGGCTGCTTATTCATTGTCTTGCTCTGTGATTTCATCCATCCTAATATAATAGATTCACCCTACTGTGCATGGCCATCCAGCTTGAGCACCTTCTCTGGGTCTCACAGTGCACATAGGTGTGTAAGGGTGGATTGCTCTGTGTGTGCATAGATTTCACTCTCTGACTCCTAAGATTAAAAATCCTGATTAAAAGGAAATGTGAAAGAGTCCTTAAAAGACATGAAACTGATTCCATCTCTTGCAAAAAATAATCAAATGGTGGTGACAACAACTCTAAGTATGGTTAAAGTGTTTAAAAAGGCATGATTTCTAAGTTTATACTTCTTAGTTTTTTAGTAATGTACTTACATATATTTTATGGAGTCAAAACAAATCCCTGGGTATATGAGGCTTGGCCCTTGCAACTAATTTGGGAGCCTCAAAGCGAGGTAGAAAAGAAACTGAAATGTGTCGTGGCATGCACATGAAGTTGGGTAACCTGCGAAGCTATGACTCAGGAGTTCTAGGGCAGAGACACCCTCAGGGCAGTACATACATGCAATATCTTTGACAACCATTACTGAGGGAACCCTGGTATCTTTTTAGTCAAATTGGCATCAAGAGAAACTTCCCAGCTATTGCTTTCTTGGTGATAATAGCAGCAGCCTTAGTACATTAAACACTTAGAAATACAACCCAGAGACCTTACTTGACCTAAATCTTAACTGCCTATTAATGGAGCAAAACAGATGAAAACAGCAAAGCATGTATGTTTCTGTGGGAAAGATGCTGGAATAGAACTCACAAGTTCCAAGATACAGAAGTAGCATTAAGAATTGCATCATCTTGGCCATCCAGATCCTGTTTTATCTACTAATGCCTACAGTTTTTCAGAACACAAATATGAATAAGCAGTATCTTTTAAAATTCCTGCTTCATGGAATGTATGCCTTGGTGAGGAACACAGACAATTAGTAAATTCATCAAGTGATCAGAAGTTCTAAATACTTAAAGCAGAATGAAAAGACGGTGAAAATTTAACAGATGTCTCAGGAAAGACTTCTGAGGAAATCGTATTGAAGTGGAATTGTGCAGGAAGTATGAGAGGGAGCCCCTCAATATTCTTGTGGAAGAATCCTAAGTGATCATTCCTATGGCATCGTAGGCATCTCTGGGCCTATGTTTTCGTTTAAATAATTTTGTTTTCCTATGATGCTGCCCGTTAGTCTAATACTTGTCATCAGCAGTCTGTGGTTCTCAGTAGTGCAGCTGCTTCAAAATGGACAACTGGTCCATTATCTGTGGGCACCTTCAAGCAACTTTAGGCCTCCAGTTGCTGTCTTCCTATTTGCCATCATTTGTAGAAGAGCCAAGGGAAAGTGAGCGCCTTTGTTGACAATAAAGAATAAAACTGACTTGTGGAGATGGGTTGTAGAGTCATATGAAACAAGCTCAGAAAGCTAATCCAAGCAGAAGTCATGCAGAGCTCCTTAAACCCTAACAAGACTGTGAGCTTTATTCTGCGGTGGTGGGAGGCGCTGAAGCTAAATAAAGAGGGGAGACAATGACTCGCTTAGCAACGACAACAACACACATGATGTGTATTGTGTGTTGAATGCTCGCTGTGTTGATGCATCACACTCAGCCTTTCCACCATTTATCACATTCAGTTGTTGCAAGATTACAGAAGTTTGTAAAGTTTAAATAAAACACTAGTGGCTCATTCATCTACTCAAACTCTCAGCATTCCATCCACCTCGCCACCATTTCTCTCCTCAGGTGAAAAGTAGAGAGATGATGGTTTTTATATACAATCTAGTCAATGTGTTTGTTCATTTATTCCAACAAGTGCAGAAAATATGAGCGCTCAGAAAGTGACTAAGTCCTCCTCCTAGGCTCACAGTAATATCTAGTAGCTTTTTATCACTCATCAATATGTTAGCCAAGTCTTTCTATCTGCTAGAATCTTTGAGTAGTAAAATGTACAAACTGCCATTTCTTGTCCATACTTTCAACACTTGGGATTACAAGCTATTTTTATTCTAATATATGCAAATAGACTTCGTTTCCCTCAAGCTAGGAAAGGACAGAAATATAAATGTGCTTTCTTTGCCATACAAGTGATTAATGATTCGTAGAAAGTATAATGTATATTTCTGACTGTTTTATAAATTGCATATGCAAATTATCAGTCAACAGAAGAATTTTCAGTTGTTTTATCAATGTGTTTTAATCGTAGAGACAAACATACTCTGGTGAGTTATAAGCAAGAAACTATTGACATTGTATTAACAGATAATAATTAGACATAGAACTGTCTATGAGCTTGGTCCAAGAGCTTGGTTTTGTTTGGAAAACCAGCCAAAGAGCACAAGAATGAATTCAAGAATTAAGCACAATGGAGATGCCTGTAATCTTTTGTCTAATATTCCAGTCATTTTGTCTTCTTCTCAGGCTGTTTGTCATCCTGCTACTTTTTATCAGCATTCTGTGGGTCCCAGTAGTACAAGCATCTCAAAATGGACAACTGACACATTACATGGGCTCAGTTTCTAGCTACCTTGGACCTCCAGTTGGCGCTGCCTTCGTGCTTGCCATCTTCTGGAAAAGAGTCAACGAACCAGTGAGTGAACAATCGTGTCCTGTCAGAGTGAAAAGACATAGTTTTTTGCTGAAATAGGACAATAATTCTTTCAGTCAAGCATGATGACTTTGCTTATAGTCCCACCCTGTTGGGGGCGGTGGCTGAGATAATCTGAAGCCAGTAGCTCAAGACCGCACTGGGCAACACATTAAGACACTATCTCAAGACAAACATTCTCTCTGTCTTATGTGGACCTATCAAGACTCATCTCAAATTCAGTGGTGTTAAGTCACAGTTCCTGATCCTTAAAAATATGTAACTGTATAGGGTATACTAATCTTTTTTTAAATTGAAATTTTTATTGGTACATTACATATACACATTATGATTGCATTCAACAATGAGAATTTGTACCAGTATATGACACAGCTTAAATCTCATTTTTTCCCATAGCCCTACCCACCCTACCACCCCCACCACCTATATACATAAACTTTGTTTCCTTTCTTTTTGTTATAATCTCATTATTTTTCCCCCTTCACTCCGCTACACTTTGAGTGTTTTCTATTTCACAATATATAACATACATTCTAGAACTCATTTACATCTCTATTTTCTCATACCAGAGAAAAGATACGATATTTACACATCTGTGACCTATTTATTTCACTTATGAGGATGTCTTCAAAGTACGTCCATTTAAGTATAAATGATTCAAACTCATCATTTTTTTTTTTGGCAGAGTAATAACTCCATTGTGTAGAAGAACCACAACTTTTTTATCCAGTCTCCAGTTGATGGACATTTGGGTTATTTCCAAGATTTAGCGATCACAAACTGAGCTGCTATAAACAAAGGTGCACATGTCATTTTGATATGAATCTTTTAATTCTTTTGTATATATACCTAGCAGAGCGATGGCTGGGTCAAATGGGACCACCAATCCTATCTTTTTGAGGAATTTCCAAGCTGTTCTCCACAGGGGTTGTACGAGTCTACATTCCCCTCAACAGTGGAGAAGGGTTCCTTCTTCTCTGCAGCCTCACCAACATTTGTTGTTGGCTAATTCTGAAATGGCAGCCATTCTTTGTGGAGTGAGATGAGATCTTAATGTTGTTTTCATTTGCATCTCTTGAATGACTAGTGATGTTGAACATTTAATCTTTAAAATCTTTATGTTTCCTACATATTGTTATGTATCTTCATGGCACAGTGCTGAGAAAAATGAGTGGGTAAGACATAGTTCCAGAATACAATTGTCATTCTTCCATGTTAGATTATTGTGATTTTAAGTAAATCAGGTGACCTTGTTACATGAAAATAACACTATTGCTACTTTAACGCATTGCTGGATCAGTTTGGATGAAAGTGTAAAATTCTTAGAAGAAAACTTATCACACTAGTAAGTGTTAGAATACGTTAATTATTGTGCTATTTAAATAACAATTAATTCTGATGGAGCCAATCAATGAATTTGATTCTCATTTCCATTTAAGTTGATTAATTATTTCTAGGTGTTAGTCTTATTACTATAATTTTTAGGATGGAACAAGTGCAGAGAGTTTAATGTGTACATGCCTGGAACATCTTACATAGTAAGTGGAGTTTTGAGATTCAGACTCAAACTTCCTCCATCTAAAGATCATATCCCTTATTTCATCCTGTTGTATTTTCTTAAAATATATCATCTGATTTCTTGATAGCAGCCATTCTTTCTGGAGTAAGATAGAATCTCAGTGTTGTTTTCATCTGTATCTTTGGAATAACCAGTGTTTATTTGCTGCTTCTACTTCATCTGAAATTGTCTGTTCATTTTAGATGGTCACTTTTGAACTGGGTCACTAAATTTGGGGGGCTGATTTTTTAAAGTTCTTTATATATTCTACGTAGTAGACTTTTGTCTGAGGAATAGCTAGTGAAATTTTTTTCTCCATTTTGTAGGTTGTCTTTCTGCTCTGTTGGTGGCTTCTCTTGCTGTGCAGAAGTTTTTTAATAAGAGGAGATCTCAGTTGTTGATTCTTTCTGTTAGTTACTGTGCTACTAGGTTTTGTCCATAAAGTTTTTCCCTACACCAGTGTCTCAAAGAGTTCTATCTTCCAGGAGGTTTAGTGTTTCTGTTTTAGTATTTAACTGTATAATCCACTTAGCTTTTAGTTTAGTGCATCATAAAAGATATAGCTCTAATTTTTCTTTGAGATTTCTCCAAAGATTTAATGAATGCAAGAAGCAATATAGCCATATTCCAGGAAGTGTGGTTACCAATAGGAAGAATGCCGCCCTACTCAATCAAACAGAAGTATTCTTAGTCATCTAAGAGTTGACAGAAAAGATATTTTCTGTTTATAATTGCCATCATGTAGACAGTTTAATAAATAAGGACAGCTCTTGTACTTTACTTTAGATTCTATGCTTAAAATGAATAGATCACAGATGTGTAAATATTGTATCTTTTCTCTGGTATGAGAAAATTAAGATGTAAATGAGTTCTAGTACATATGGTTGATATTATGAAATACAAAATATTTAAAAGGAAAGAGAGTGTAGGGGCAAATAACGAGGGGGGAAAGAATGTGATAGTAATAAAGAAAAAAATGAAACAAAGCTTATGTATATAGAGGGTGGGTGGTTGCAGGGCAGGGGGGAAGGGAAAAAATGAGAATCAAGTCATGTCATATTCTGGTACAAGCTCTCGATGTTGAATGTGATGATGATGTATATTCACAATGTACCCATAAAGATTTGAATTTAAAAATTTTAAAAATGAAAAAAATATAGATTCCACACATAAAGAAATTCTAGTTTTAAAGCGTTCTAAGTATTACTTTTGCTTTAGACCTTCTTCCCTCCAATTTACATGGGAAGACCCAGGCTTTGGTATAAATAATGTATTTCCATGACAATTTTTAAAGGATAATAGTAATATAATAAACAGTTCACTGTTTACTAGTAATTAGTAATTAGTAAATAGTAATAAACAGTTCACTGTCATTTGTGTCGTCTTGTGGTAAGGAGTTGACTAGAGCTTCTTTACCATCTGTAGGTCCTCCAGGCTGATGGACAAACACTCTATATTTGGTTGCTTGCAGCTCTGACTAAACCACTATTGACTAACCCATTATTTGCAGTTCTGACTAACCTAATCATGGTGGATGGCTTTTAAAGCATCTCCCATCCCCCAAATCATTAATGAACAGCTATTAATTTTTGAATTGGCCACTAGCCTTAAGGCACACTCAAAGGGCTGGTCTAGCACCAACCACACTGATTCGCTTCATTGGTACAGCATTCCTCTCTCTCCCCCCAGCTCCTCCTAGGGTATCCAGAATACACTCAAAATCCCTGGTGACAGGTCCACAAGCAAACAGCTCCTTGTCCTTCATAGATGCCTCTAGCTGAGGTAGACCCTGCTCTTCCCTGTCTTGCTCTGCTTGTTCTGTAAGTACTTTTTCTTCAAAGGTAAAGTGGCAACTCCCATAACTGAGAGAAGACATATAGAAAGTAGTAATGTCCAGATGGACCCTTTGACACACATCAACCTTAATCTCTAATGGAAATGCAACCCTTGCTAGGATATGTTCCTGGTCTATTCTGGTCACTTGTGGAAGTTCCTGGCCCTCCTCATCTGCTTCCTTCTCAGCTGTAGCCCTTGAGGGTGACCTAGCAGAGAGTTCTCTGCTACTGTGTCTCCTTTCATGGATATACCCATTTCTCTCAGCTTCTCCATCCCAGGGCTGGGAACACTGTTGTAAAATCCAAAGATGATGTAAGGGTTGCTCTACTGCACTGGCTGCTTTTGTAACCACAATGGCTCCTGACTGGCCAGATTTTAGTGTTCTTCAGCTTTGGCCAATGGTTTTCACCCAAGTATGACCACCATTTGCAGCAACATCCACCACAAGGATCTGCTTTTCTCCCAAGATACCTATGTAACCAGAGATGTGGAGAACACTAACAACTTTTTCCAGGTTTTCTGCTGATTGTGCAATGGCTGTCAAATGTGTCAGGTTTCTGCTTTTCAAATAAGATTCTTTAATAGCTGCTTTCCTGGCTTCTACTTTGTGTATGAATTTTTTAATTGATTTTACTGGCACATGTTATGATCACATTCAACATTGAGAGTTTGTACCAGTACGTGACACATCTTGATTCTCACTTTTTCCCATTCTCCTGCCCTTGTGTAAGAATTTTAATTCTACCTTCATTTTGCTGCACAGGTTTGCAACTCCTTCTTTGCCACTTTTTCTTGATTATGGTTCCTTGGCTATGGAGATTTGTTCACAGAGCTTGGAACTCACAGACATGAGGAAAGTCTGATACTTTTCCAGCAACGCCTAGGACTGTGAGCATGAGAGTGGTGCAGGCTCGCAGAGCCCCAAACCCTAGAGCACTCACCTCCACAAGCCAGCCTTACTTGACGCAGTGCTGCTCTGCCCAGTACAGGTCTAATTTTAATCTGTGACAGGTTGAAATCCAGTTTCCCCAGCACCATTTATCAAAGAAGCTGTCTTCTTCCAGTGAAGGTGTTTGGCTTCTTTGTCAAAGATGATATGGTTGTGTCTGGAATTGTGTATCTTTTAATCTCTTCCATTAGTCCTTGAGTCTGTTTCTTTGCTGTACCATGCTGTTTCTACTATAATAGGTTTGTAGTATAATTTCAAATTGGGGATTGTGATACCCTCTGCCATGGCTTTGTTGCCTAGAATTGCTTTTGCCATTCTAGGTCTCTTTTGGTTACAAATGAATTTTTGGATTATTTTCTTTAGGTGCTTGTGGGGCTATGGGGAAAAAGGAACCCTTCTCCACCATTGGTGGAGTGTAGACTGGTGCAGCCACTGTGGAAAGTCCTCAGAACACCAAAGCTAGAGGTTCCATTTGATCCTGCTGTCTTTCTGCTGGATATATTCATGCAAGAATCAGAAAGTATCATACCACAGTGATGTATGTGCACCCATGTTTATAGCAGCACAGTTTGTAAATCTTGGAAATAGTTCAAAAGCCTATCAACTGGTGAGTAGATAAAGAAGTTGTGATTTTTTTAAATAAAAGAGTATTATGCAGCTGTAGAGGTATACTTGAGACATTTATAGCTAACGGATACATCTTGAGGCCACACTCATGAGTGAAACAAATAGAATATGGATATGTAAATACTGTACCATTTCTCTAGTGTAAGAAACTGAAGGTGTAAGTGAGGTCCAAAGTGTATGTTAGGTGTTGTGAAATAGGAAGAAAATCTTCAAAGGGGAACTAGGGAAGGTGACATGAGAAAACAAAGAGGAGAAAGATAAAAATTTGAAGGTAAAAAGGAAAGAAAGAACAAATTTTATGTATACAGGAGGAGTTCAAAGGAGGGCAGGGGAATGGGGGAAAATGGGAATCAAGATATATCATGTACGGGTACAAGCTCTCATTGATGAACGTGATTGTGATGTGTACCTAAAATGTACCAATAAATTCATTTTTTAAAAATCATATCATCTGGAGGAAAAGCTTTCAACTGTCAAGAACTCAATGGAGCTCTCCAAAATTCCTAACTTTAGCCCTGAGAAGTTGTAATACACCACATTTCTTTAAAAGTCAAGAAAAAAAATTCAGTTTCAATCAAAAAAGACAGTTGCGTCATAGAGTTGGAGAATGAAAATGTGAGGCGATGAATGTGTGAAATATCTTAATTTAATCATTCATAAGGCATACATCATAATATAACCTAATTATCCTTAAAAATGTATACAGTTGTTTTTAATTAAAAATGTATAAGATTGTCAAAAAACAGAACTCTATTTCAGAACCACAGAGGTCAACACTCCACTAATACACACACATTTGCAACTTTCCTTGTTCTAGAAAACTTGTGTCCATGGTCAGCCATTTATTGATCCTTAAGTTGAGAAGGTAGATGGGCTAGTAATTGTGATTCTTTGGAATAATAACTTCATCTTCTCTAAGACGTTATTTTATGTGATTATCTTTTTAGGGAACCTTCTGGGGCCTCATGGTTGGACTTGTGATGGGCCTTATTCGCCTGATTACAGAGTTTGCCTATGGGACAGGAAGCTGTGTGACTCCCACCAACTGCCCCGGAATTATCTGTGGAGTGCACTACATGTATTTTGCCATCATTGCTTTTGGTGTGACCATACTGGTCATCGTAGGAATCTCACTTCTAACAAAGCCAATTCCTGATGTGCATGTGAGTGGTGTATCGTGAATACATGTTCATTTCATGTACAACATGAACACTGGCATGGAGATTTTAAAATACATAATAATGGGAGGGAAGGAAAGGAAAAATAGGCACATGTGGTGTTGCACACCTGTAATCCTAGCACTCAAGAGGCTGAGGCAGGAGGATTCCTAGAAGTTTGAGGCTCATAATACACATATTTGTCTAAGGATTAAGGGAAACACAAAGTACATGTGTAATTTCCAAAAGATATTGTCTCTTAAGAGGTAACATTTTAAAGGCCTAGAAAATGTTAATCATTTTAAAAATACTACTTGAATTTATAACTGATATATATATAGCTTTGTATATTTTGTGTCTGTCAACATAATATTGGAAGCAATACCTATTTGCATATTTTTGTGAGGAGTAGCTAATAAATGATGTGTGAGTGGGGGACCTGAAACATAGGATGATTAAAATCATTTTGCCAAAGGGTTTCAATGGAATTTATCATTAACTGCTTACAATAAATTTTGAGAGCTTGGGCCCAGGGATTCAGCTCAGTGGTTCCAGCACCTATCTTGCAAGAGCAAGGACCCAGGTTCGATCCTCAGTAGCCACATACAATACTGGGCATAGAGACTCACACCCAGCAGCAACCAGCACCACATACCACAGTGCCGGGTGTGGTGGCTCATACCTGTCATCCCAGCACTCAGGAGGCAGAGGCACGAGGATTGCTGTGATGCAAGTTTGAGGCTGAGCTTAAGGCCAGCCTGAACTACAAAATGAGACCTTGTCTCAAAAAAAAACCAAAAGAAAAAAATTTTTTTTGAGAGCTAGATCAAAGAATATTGGAAAACATAGTTTTCAAAAAAAAAATGTAAGCAACAAACTCTTACATGATAACAGATATAACCATAACTTATTGTTGATTATTAGAAAATCAGTTGTCAGAAGGATGAGACCGTCTGTCTAATTTGTTTGTGGTTCAAAGTACTGTGAAGTTTGAACTTTCAAATCTGACATAAATATCACAGCTATTTCACAGTCATAGTAAGTGCTGCAGAGCTATCCTCACACAGCAGTTATCTGGAGCAAACTAGAATGAAATGGTGCAAGTTAAGACAACAATTCAAGAGAAAACTTTAACATGAGAAATCATTAAATGCAATAAATGCATGAACGAGAGCTGAGAAGTCATGACATGAAGCTTTTGTGATAAGTTTACAGAATATGCTTCTGATGTCAATCACGAGCAAGAAAATTAAACACAAATTCCAATAAATCAGCACAAGACAGCCACTGGCCGGAAGGAACAGCGAAAGATTGAAACTTTGATGGATCACAAGTTTAAAAGCTTACTAATACTTGAAACAATTTTCACAGAAAAACACAAAGCTGATATTATTCATTTTGTCTAATCAGATAAATTTCATCTGGGGGAAAAAAAGAAATGTAACATACATGTTATTTCTTTTCAAATTTTTAATCAACATACAGACTGTAGGAAGTTTAATTTATATACAGAAATCAAAATTCTGAGAAACTTGGTGGAGAATAATAGAATAGTACAGTGAATAGAAATTTGCAGGTGAATCAGGAAAGCCAAACATGAGGGTAGTAATTGCAACTAGGACGAAAGAGTTACATATAGATCATAGCAAACATGATACATCCAGAAACAGAAGTCAGGAAAATGTTTTAAGGTTATAAATATAACTATGAGATGAAGCTAAAGTAAAAATTAGGTAACTCTGAGTAATCACATGATAGGACAAGGAGTGAAGCTGGGTGCAGCTTAGTTTAGCTGAACCTTTGGTTGTCTGAAGTCACAATCCGGAAGTTGGAGTTCTACAAATCTTCCTCAGAGTTTTGAGTAACTACTAGAAGGTTTAAAAACAAAACAATTCAGAATGATTAGTGTCTAAGGTAGGAAGCTTTATCTTAATGACCTACAATCGCTGTGCAGCTCCATTGTTTAAAGGTTATAAACCTACACTAGAAAAAGATCCCACCGAGTCCTAACAAACATTAGCCTGTCGCTAATGAGCTCACATCTCTTCTCTCGTCAGCTGCATCGTCTGTGCTGGGCTCTCTGGCATAGTACAGAAGAACGAATTGATCTGGATGCAGAAGAGAAAAGGCAGGAAGAAGTTGACACTGTTGAGGAAGGTATGACCTGGCTTACACTTGGTTTTTATGTAGGAGCTCTGTGCACGGCTGGCTTTAGTAGATTTTTTTTTTTTTTTTTTTTGTGCCCCTGAATTTAGCGACTGAAAAAGCTATTAGATATGTAGCATGCTGCAACTTGACAATCAAGAACACTGGCTGCTACATATGAAATCGGTTTATTCATGCACCTATCCCTCTACCCATCCATATGTAAAACTATGTGTCAGATACTGGCATGACAGTCAATTACAGATTAATCTTCTGTTGCTAGCTGTATCTTGTGTTTAACAAATTAATCTTGATTGTGCTTACATATCAAGCCTCAAGTTATGTCCAACCTTGTCTCACAACTTGTCTCCAACATAGTCTCCATTCTAAATAAGCAGATACCTTCACTTTTCCTCACATACACCACACTCCCTACAATATTTCTCCTTCCTCCCAAAGAGAAAGAAAAATATCTGTTTGTAAAACAAAGTTCTAATTTCCCTATTTCAAGAAAATACTTCTAGGAGTCATCTTTATAGATTTGTTTACTAAATTTTTTTAAAATATCACTGATACAATTAAGTATGTCAAAATATCTTACCTTGCTTTGTGGACTATATTCCTGGTTTGGTTTAGCTTATTTTCTTCATTGTAAAATCTTACTTAAGACAATGGTGGTGAACCTGTGGCATGCATATTATTAGTTTTTATTTTAAAGCAAAAGGTGTTGATGTATGAGTTATTTTTTTCTAGACTAAAACCTCAGTATTTAGGTTTAATTGCAGTGTTGGCTCTTTGCAATAAGTAAGTGGGTTCTGGACTGCAGTGTGAACGTCTCTAAAATCATAGCTCAACTAGATTGTTTTGTTCTTCTCAGAGAACCAACTTTTAGTTTTACTTCTCTACATCCTTTCTTATTTCATTACTACTTCTCACATCCACTCTTCCATTACAATTATTTGGATTTTTATTGTATTAGGTATAGTTTCCAACAGGTTGAATATTATTTCATTCACTTTTTTTATTTTCTATCGGAAAAACAAAGATCATATACTTCCTTCAAAGAACTCTTCTGGTATTTCATTTATTTTGGAGAATTTTATCATCCTTTATTTCTCAGTCTCATGTTTACTATCATTTTTCATTGATGTTTCAGTTTGGGAAGATGGTTTACATTTTTCAGTCAGCCAACAAACAGTTTTATCCATTACAATTTTTTTTTTTTTTTTTAGGTTTTTGGAGACAGGGTCTCGCTTTTGTGGTTCAGGCTGGCCCTGAGCTCAGCCTCAAACTCACATCACAATCCTCCTGCCTCTGCCTCCCGAGTGCTGGGATTACAGGCGTGAGCCACCACGCCCGGCACTGTGGATGTGGTTCTGGTTGCTGCTGGGTGTGGGTCTCCACACCCAGTATTGTTATGTGGTTACCGGGGAATCAAACCCGGGTCCTTGCGCTTGCGAGACAGGCGCCGGAACCACTGAGCTAACTCCCCGGCCCATCCATTACAATTTTTGTATATGAGCCTTGGAGATAAATTTCAAGAAGTTTGATTGTTGGAGGAAAGGATTCATGCCTAAGCAATTGCATATATTCTCAAATTCCCCTCTGAAGGAGTTAAGATATATTTTCCTAGCGACGCACAACCATGGTTCCATACAGACTCAATAATATAACATTGTGAAACTTGAATTTTTGCCACTGGTATTTCCATGTAGTTTTAACTTACATTTCTGTGTGTTGAGTGAGCTTAAAAACAATTTGTCACTACATAAGGTGAAAGGGGACAATGTTGAGATTGTAACAAAAAAGTAAGGAAACAAATTTTATGTATATGGGTGGGTGGTAGGGTGGGTAGGGCTATGGGAAAAAATGAGAATTAAGTTGTGTCTTATACTGGTACAAATCCCCATTATGGAGTGCAATCATGATGTGTATATTTAATGTACCAATAAAGACAAAAAAAATTTGTCACTATAAAAATATTGCACTGAAATCAACAATTTGTCTTTTATTTTCTCGACTGTTTCTTCATCTCTCTAGTCTGTGTAGATGAGGTCATCAATGGTCTTCTCTGTTTTTAGGAATGCCTTATTTACTAAAGATATTAAAACTCTGTTACATAGTGAACAAAAATTTTTCCTCAATTTCATTTGTTTTTATACTTCACTGATTGGACATTTACCATGAAAACATTTCTATTCTCTTTTTTTTTCTTTACTGAGTTTATTGGTACATTTTAGATATACATGATGACCGCACTCATTGAGAATTTGTACCTGTATGTGATTTATCTTGATTCTTATTTTCTCCCATTCCCCTGCCCTCCCTGCAACCCCCCACCCCTCAGCCACCTTCAAGTCTATTTTCTCAAGGATCTTTCCAACACTTGTGGTAGAGACCATTCCTTACAGTCACCTGTACCACACTGATGCGGAAATGGATTTTGTGATAACTTTACTCATCCTCTTGGGTTTCAGATGTCCCGGTGGAGGCCCGTGGGTGTCTCAGGAAGGCTTACGACGCATTCTGTGGTTTGCAGCCGACAGGACCCAAACTGACCAAAGAGGAGGAGGAAGCACTGAAGAAGAAACTCACCGACACGTCCGAAAAGCCTTTCTGGAGAGCTGTCGTGAACATCAATGCCATTGTTCTTCTCACTGCGGCTGTCTTTGTCCATGGCTATTTTGCCTGAACCCTAGCTGCATGAAGGGAACGTTACTGAATTAAAGGACAATGTTATTGATTTTGATTTTTATCATTTGTCATATTTCAAAAGGGAGAGATGCAATTTGAGGTGTTTTGTAATTCGTTTATATAGACCTTATTGCATTTGTTTTTATCACCCCTTTGTGTCAAATGTAAATCCGGCATTCCACTTTTTTGAGATATACATGCAAAATAAAAATTTTATATATTAAAGGAACACCATCTGATGGTTTCTTACACATCTGCGTTTTGAAATGGTTTCCACAAGGAAAAATTACACATTGATCAACACATATAGTTACCTTTTTTTTTTTTT
>PVIR01023366.1:0-27089 GCA_004026965.1 Petromus typicus | reverse complement strand
TGGTGGCTCACGCCTGTAATCCCAGCACTCAGGAGGCAGAGGCAGGAGGATTGTGATGTGAGTTTGAGGCTGAGCTCAGGGCCAGCCTGAACCACAAAGCGAGACCCTGTCTAAAAAAAAAAAAAAAAAAACCCTAAAAAAAACCTAAAATATTGTCTATTCTGGCACTTCAGGAAAGAAACAAAAGAAACATTTTGGATATAAACAATATTAAGGAAATTCATATATGCATATCCTTCATATTTATGGCACTACAGAGACTGATGAAATGGCTGTCGATTAAAAACAAGAATAAAAATTTTAGAAAAAACTTGGTAATGACTTGATAGAATTGTAGAAAGACCCCCCCCCCAACACTCTGATATACCATATACTTTTAAAATCACATGTGTCATCCATTACTCCAACAAAAAACCAAACAAATACTGAGGCCACTGGTGTGTTATGCTCAAGGAAGGCTGAACACTTTTACACTGTGATTCTTCTTGACTTGCACTTATAAATTGAGAACAATGTTTTTCTCTGAAGCAAAGCAAAACTGTTTTGGGTAAAGTGAAAGACAGATGATGTTTATAGACATGCAGAGCTTAGAAATTCACGTTCAACTGGCCATCTACACTCATGGGGAATAAGAATAAAATATCAGAATGAATATATTAACAAACCATTTCCTTACTGGAAATGTAATGTTCCATGTGTGGTATACCAGTTGTCTGCAGAGCCTTGAGAACTCAGGATCAGAGATTTCTGTTTCCTGTCTAGGTTCCAAGAAATAATCTCCAAGGAAACAAGGGGAAGTGTTTTACACGGAGGATTAAAGTGACTAAAATGACACAGTTCCTCTCATTAGAGCTCTTCCGGCTCTATCAGATCAGCCCTGTGCCCTGAGCTCACGATCAATTTGATTTTCCTGAAAGCTTCTGTAGGTGACTTTGGAGTTTGTGGGTCATGACCGAACCCCAGGTGGCTGTTCTGTTTCTCTCCCTCTGTGCCTCCTGTGCAGCTTTTCTCTATCTTGCAGTCTGTCCACCTCCAAATGACAGTGGGACCTCTTACTCATTTCTCATGCACTTTCCTAGTTGACCCACTGAATGCCTCCAGGCAGTAAAACCAAGACACAGTTTTTGGTCTTGGGAGAGGCACACACAACCTTTGTGCTTCTCCTTGGTAAATCACAGCTAGAAAACTGCTATCTTAGGAGAAGAAAGAGAAATTGAAAATACTCAAAAGTTCTATGTTGCTCAACGTGGAAGGTCTGTATAGAATTCTAGCCATAAATGTGATTGTGTTGTTTCCATTTTGAGACCACTGCCTTATGAGATTAGTCCCAAGAGAAAATAGTAATTCACAAAGCGCAGGTCAGAAATCATTCACGAGGCCTTCCTAATTGGACTTTTGCATAAATTGAAAAGAGCTTGATTTGTAAAATATCACATATACCCGACATGTCTGGTATACTTCTCTTCTCTACTTTCTTACATTACCCTGTGGATTCTCCTCCTCTTGCAAATTGTTAGGATCATACACTTAGCAAGTACTCACTTCCCTCCCTTCTCCCACACAGTGGGAGGAGACTTCCGCGCCACCTCCACGTCAGGCTGCACACCATATGACTTGCTTTAGCCAAAGGAACATTAACAGGTGTAACAGGTACACACGCTTTAAATTTGCTTGTGTGCTTTGGCTTAACCTCCTGTGCTTCAGTGGTCCGGGTGAGAACATACCCTGAGTATTTTCTCCTTTGTCACTAGGAGCCCCGATCTAGCACCGATGGACAGAGATGCGTTCATCCCTTGGAGCAGAAACACCCCAATGAGACCAGTCACCCTCACAGCCCCACATGCCACTGGACCCGAGGTGCCGTGGTCTGTCCCTGGCGAGTGTGTCTTTGTCATTCTTCTCTCTCCTTCCTCCTCATTCAAATTCAAACATTCCTCATAAAATAGCAGCCTCTTGTTCACACGAGAGAGAAGGGAGAGAAATATGTGGGACTAAAAAATCCCAATCATCTTCAACACAGAGAGGAAGGAGAGGAGGCTGCCATTACTCACATGCTGACAATTTTTCAATTTTTCAATATTCACACCAGTAATAACAGCTACCACTTATTTGTTTTGTGACAGGCATAGTGTTAACCACTTTGTAAACTTGAATATCTTTCTTCCACATGATAACCCAAAAAGTCAGAGTAAATATCACCATTAGACAGAAAAGAAAACTGAGCATTGGAGAGGTGAATTGTTATCTTAGCAGGTGCCAGAGTTAGAAAAATATTCAGGTTATGGCAAAGCCTGATAATTATTGAGCAACCTAAGCAGAGAGCCAATCTGGAAGTGAAATACCATCCTTTCATGTAATAAATTGGCAAAGACTGTAGACACCATACACTGAATACTGGCCAGGAAATCAGAGAAGCATCTCATAAAATACAAGTGAGGGTGTAAATTGGTGCTCACATTCTGGAAAGAAACCTGGCAATACTCCCCAAATATTGAGCATTTGCGTGAGCATTTGCCTACCCTGTGAGCCTGTCACCCCACTTTTCTGATTTCCTGCTAAGGACCTAATCAGAGATGTGGCTCAAAATTCATGTACAAAATTCTTCAAGGCATCACTTATCATAGTGAAAAACTATCAACTGAAGTGTAGATGAGTTGCAGAATGGTTCTGTAATGGGTATTGCTATAGGCCAGGGCAATATGAAAACCACTGAAAATCATACTTTAATGACATGAGAAAAATCTGCAATAAATCTAAATGAGAAAAAAAGCAGGACACTGGATATAACAGCCAGGTGTGATACCTGAAGTCCTAACTACTTGGGAGGCTGAGGTAGGAAGACTACAAGTTTGAGATCAGCCTAGACAGTTTAGCAAGACCTTATCTCAAAACAAAAAATAAAAGGCTCTGGGGCTCAGTGCGGAGCGCTTACCTGGCATGCACAAGGCTCTCAGTTCAGTGTGATTCCATTTTGTGGGAAGAGGACAGAGACAGAGACGGAGAGAATAAACGCTGTAATATGAAAGTGTATTACTTAGAGAATGTATTCATTCTGCATGAGGAATTCTGTGAAGTTTCCTTTTTGTATTTTAAGTACTTTTTGTATTTTTCAGAGTTTGAATAAGAGACTATTACTTTTATAACTATAAAAAGATAGGTAAGATGACTTGTTTAAAAACCATCAAATTTTATTCCTGTAAAACAACAGCACTATACAGGCAGAAGTAAAAGCCAGGCTAGTGTCTGTCTCCTAATACATGCTTAGTAAATATCTGTCAAGTTACACCATGTAGTCATGCCAATCTATTTTGTGTATGTTTAATCCATCACTATAATGAAATACTTGAAAAAAAATTTTTCCGTACTTGAGACTGAACTCAGTGTCTTTGCACTGAACCCTTTTTATCTTTGCTTTTGAGACAAAACCTCCTTAGATCACTAAGTTGCCAAGGCTGGGTTTAAAGTTGCAGTCCTCCTGCCTCAGCCTCTCCAGGTATAATAATTAACTTATGAAGGGAAACGTTCTTTTAGGCTCAGGTTTTGGGGGTTTCCTGCTCAGCCTGTCCATGATCACTTGGTTCCATTGCTCTGCACCTGTGACAAAGCAGAAAAAATATGTGGCTGAACAACAGTGATCATGTTGTTAGCCAGGAAGTTGAGGAGTCAGTGAGAAAAGCGCCATATTCTCAATGCCTCCTTCAAGGGACACCACCGATCACCTGGGGCCTTCTCACTAGGCTCCACCTCTTCAAGACTTTGTTGAGTTCTAGGAATATCACCCTCGGAACCAAGACTTTACCCATGGATCTTTGGGGGACAGTCATGACCCAAACTCTAGCAGTGTATTTAGATCATCTATGGTTTCCTAAGCAACCAGCCTCAAATCAGCATCCACTGTCATAAGCCCATCACTCTGTGGCCAGGACTTCAGGCCAGATGTGGCTTGTCTTGCTCCATACTATCAGGGTCCTTAACTGGGTGACGGTATGCATTAGTCTGCTCTGGCCATCTTAACAAAACGCCACAGCCCGGGGGGCTTAAACAACACAAGTCTACTTTCTGTCTCTTCTGGATGCCAGGAAGTCCATAAGCAACTGGGGTTTGCCAGGGGGGTTTGGTTCTTGCTGGGGGTTCTCTTCCCAGCTCACAGATGACCCCTTCTGCTGCATCCTCGTTAAGAAAAAAGCGTAAGTGAGCTCTCTGTTACCAGACCAGGGTCCAGCCCAAACCCTCCTCTAACCCTAGTCACTTCCTAGAGGTTGCACCTTCCACCATGTAGTGTTGCAACATGTGCATTTGGGGGAGACATAGTCCTTAATCACAAGGAATCTTGTGATTCTTGTTCAATCTCAAGAAAAGCTGGAGGTAACTAGAAATGTCAGGAGGAAGAACCACCTGGAGGCTTTGTCACAGTCGAAAAACATCATGGAAACAAAGGACAAACCAAGCTGAGCCTGCACCCTGTTACCATGAAAAGCATGATCTATGTTTTTTTCGGAGACAGTCAAGGGTTTTGGTAAAACCCACAATTCCTCACTTAAGCCTGATAGATGCCCAGTAGATAACTAAAAGCAAACAAAGCTTGAGTTTACTTTGTATCTATTATCTTAAAACTTTGGATATGTATGTTAATTATGTAGGAAAAATCAGCAGAATAAAGTTGATTAGCACTTAATTTACCTAGCCTAGCTCATTCTCCTTCAAGCTTTCAAGATCCTCCATGAAAACAAGGGTGATTATGGCTTGATCTACTGGACCCCAGCTTATTACAGCCCCCCTAAAACTGGCCTCAATCTTCTGTGAACATGCCAGTTGGACCATTCCTTTCAACCTGCACCCACTTTGCCCTCTCCGACCGATGCCATTCTCCTGCACTCCCTGGCTCGTCTTTGTCAGGGGACTGGCTTGATCTTCATCAGAACTGTGCTCAAAGTGCACTGATTGTGCTCAGTTCCTCCACCTTCGGCTTCTGCACTAGAGTCTGCAGGAGATGGAAAAAGCCAGTGCCAGGCCATTCATGCCTTGGAGACAACTTCACCCTGGACTTCTCCAGGGATTACATATATAGAGTCATACCTAGCTGATGTCTCCTTGAATGTTAGCCTGGAGGTCCATCCACCTAAGGAATGTGTTTCTTCTTAAGCTTCTGCTTCACCAGATGTATGAGATGCACGTGACATGGAACAGGCTGCTTCGCTCCCATGTCACCTACAAGCAGCATGACCTTGGGTAAAATTACTAAATGTTTCTGAATCTCAGTTTTCCTCCTCTGCAAAATGGGATGATGATAAAATTCTTGTCTCAGAATTGTCATGAAATGTAAATGAGATGAGGTGTCTTTGTGGCTCTGGGCTCAGCATAATCAACAATGTTTGTTGTTGTGCTATGGCTCCAACCCCCCTCCTCTTGATCTGAAGGCTAAGATGGTGTCAGCCATATGGGATTTTTCTAAAATCTGAGCCAGAGGAGATTTGCATCTCTGGGGTGTGGTTCTTGTGGAGGAGCAGAAGGCAAAAGGCGGCTCATGAGCTCCTAAGGCCATGGATGAGAAGAAAGTACAGAAAGCTCCTTTATGCTCTATTTAACTTCTCCTTATTCAAACACTTTTTCTAAGTGAGAATGGAGAAGAGGAAAGGCTTGAGGCTGTCTCACTCTTTGGAGACAGACACAGACACTGAAACACGGGTGGAGACTCAAAGGGAGACAGAGAGGAGCTCAGAACAAAGCCCACCCCGGAGCCCTCGTGCAGGAGACTGCGCTAAACTCTCTCCACGCCATGTGGAAAGGGCAGCTGGCTGGCCGTGCATCGCAGCACTGCTCAGGGCAGGTCTTTGTCCTCGTCACGCCATTCCCAAGGTACCTTCACAAGGGAAGGGCTGGGGGAAGCCAATGGCAAAGCTGATTCGAGTACCTGCCTGTGCCCACTCGTGCCCAGTATGGTGCCATGTGGACTGAGTCAACCCAGAGGCCAAAGTGTAGCTGCCAGGGCCCTGGAGAAGGGGAACTGGAGAGAAGAAAAACGCCCAACATTGTCTTCACCACCACAGCACATATTCAGAGGAGAGAATTTCTGGGGAAAAAAAATATCTCTCTGGCCTACATTTTTGAGGCCATTTAATTTTTTATTGTTGAGCATGAACAATGAAATAGAGCAGTTTCCTGTTTCTCAGCCCTCACCCCCTACCGTTGCAGAATTTGGGTTTAAACTGTCGAAAGAGGAACATTTAGGCTCTATAAATTAGCCTCACTAAAGATGCTTAAGCATTTATGAAAACATTCCAATTTTATACTCGGCTTTATAAAATCTTTTTAAAAAATTATCCCAAGATGTCACATGAAGCTAAGCTGGCAGAAAGCAGTCTGTTCAGGGCAAACACTCTCCGAGTTTTCCAAAGGAGGAATATGGAATCAGGATGGAGGGACCATTTATGAGGGAGAGTGGAGCTCCTCAGTGCGGTTCAGAGTCCACGAGACTCTCCCCGGCTGGGAAGCAAGACGTGACATTCAGTCACGTGTCCCCACATTAATGTGCGTGGCGGGGAACCCCATGGGGCCCCAACTTACAGACAGCTCACAGAGAGCTATTTGGAAGTTTGGCTTCAGAGGAAATCTGGAGTTTTTAAATCACTATTTAGCTAGTAATCAACTAGTGACTTTGAACAGTGGACTTAATCTAAGAGCCTCAGTTTGCTGCTCTGGAAACTGGGTACAGTAACATACAGACGTTTAGTAATGGATGACCCTGGTATTTTCACTCCTGGACAAACAAGATGAATGTAGTTGAATTGCAGAGGAATTTAATTATACATATAGTCGAATAAATGTGTTTGAACACACACACGCATGTGCACACACACATGCGCGCGGTCACCGCGGAAAAGATTGCACCAGGAAAGGTGATTTTTTTTACCTATCTCCTTGCTCATATTTTCATGATGACTCATGGGCCTTCCATGACTCTGGAGAAGAAAGATCACTGGAAAAAGCAAAGATAACTGAAGAAATTAGCTTTGGTTTCTAATAAGAGAGTAGGTTTAAGAGTAATATGGACTCTTTCAATAGAAATTTCTTCAGTGCTTACCTAGGAAAAAAATCTATGACGTCACCACACTGCAGCCCTCAAACTCCAAAACAAATATGCACTTCTCATTCCTTTCTCACCCCGAAGCAGAGAGGTGCAGGCGCCATCAACCCCACTTTGCTCAGAACACAAGGCTACATTCTCTCTGGAGATGAGACTGGAGCTGAAATGGAAGTGTTCTTGCTGGTGTTTGGTGGTGCTGGAGATCGAACCTAGGCCTTCACACACGTTAAGCACAGGCTCTACTGCTGAGCTCTCCCCATGCAACCTGAAATTGAGATTCTTGACCGCTACAAGTTATTAAAACACCTTAAGTTTTTTTCTGCCTTGTTTGCATCCTGTCTGCCCATCAAAATGAGGTGATATATGTTGTATTCTGAGCAGCCCTTAGAGATTACAAGTTCTAAGGATAAATACCCAGTATAATAACAATGCCTGCCAAGCACATGTTATCTCTGTTTGCACAGTTTTACCTTTGATGTGACTTTTATTTTCTTGTCATTCATTCTAATCTCACTGGGCACTGGCTTAGCTGAGAGGTCTCAGTCCTAGAACCTGCTTAGAGATTGCTGAACCAGTACTTTCCAGGAATGAGATGAGTCTTCTGTGTCTGTCTATAGCAGGACAGTTGCTACTAGCTATGGAGGATGATACAGGAAGAATATCCTTTATTCACAATGCCCAGGACCAGAAATGTTCGGGATGTAGGCATTTTTCAGAATCTGGGAAACCTGCATATGTAATGAGAGATCCTGAGGATGAAAACCAAGCCTAAACACAAAACTTATATATACCATTCATATAGTCCAAAGGCAATTTCATATATTTTGAGGGCACCTGCATTTTGACTGTCACCAATCACAAGAGGTCAGATGTGGAGTTTTCCACTTGTAGTGTCATGTCGATGCCTTGAGGTTTGAGAATTTGGATTTGAGATTTTCTAGTTGGGGCTGCCCAATGGGTAGCACTTGAAATATAGTTAGTACAACTAAGGAACTAAATTTGATATTACACCTAATTTTACATAATTTGTATTTAAGTTTAATTGTCACCTTTGGTTAGTTGCCAGCATTTTGTACAGTGAAATGTTAGATATTATCCCCTTGGAAAGTGTACTAGACCAGTGTGGTATAATAGTACAAATGTAATATAAATAACCAATTTTCCATGTGGTCATGTTAAAAAGATGAAATTAATTTCAATAAAGTATTTCATTGTTGACTATTAAAGTATTATCATTTCAATCATAATCAATAAAATATTGAGTTTGTTTCATACTAAGTCTTCAAAATTGAGTATATATTTTATCATTACAATACATCTTAATTTCAACCAGCTGTATTTCAGGTGTTTTGCTAATTTGTCAGACACAGTTACAAGCTACCCTGGAGCTAAATTTTCTGTCCCTAACATGGGCATCAATAATCAAAAACTACTGTATTTCACTACAAAGTGGTAAACATAAACACAAAACTCACTGTAATTTTTATATACAGCTATGCAAAATATTTGGTATTGTCTTTCCATTCTAAAGATGTTTCTTATTCCTTTGCTTTGAATTAAATTAATTAGCTAATTTCACCAGCATGTCAATATTTACTGCTAATTATACAAAAACATGTACATCTTGAAGAAATGCAATGTGAGTGTGCATCATAGAATTCTTAAGCTCGGAGCCTAGTGATTTCCATATCAATAATTTCCATTAGTATAATGGGACACAATAGAAGCTGCTCTTGGAATAAAAATGTGTAATGAAAAAAAGTGATCATAGAGCTTGAGCTGGCAGCGAAGTAGATAACCAATAAGCCAGTGACCTGATCAATGGACGTTAGTAATGTTAAATGCAAAAGATGATCCTGAAGTGTCCATTAGCAGAAATCCTAACAAATAAATTATACGAAAATAATTAACACAGCTTGTTGACAACGGAAGTGTGACGGTGGACTCGGAAGCGGTTTTACCCAGGTTTTCACTCCCCACACTTGAATGTCCTTCTGAGCTTCCCAGCAAACCTCCCTCCTTTTTCTCATCCTCACGCCCCTCTTTCATGCGTTTTCTAAATAGTTTGTTGTTTCCTTCTTACCATGTCATAATGAAAATTGAACAAAGGCAATCATGGGGGTTTTCTGACTCTCTAGAACACACGTTGATGAGACATGGTCAATATTTGCTGATGGTTTCAGAGGCAAAACTCTGACATGGCAGGCTTGGCTCTTGAAAACAAAGAGCAAAGAAATTTAGGAGGAAGGTAGCACAGGGCTGAGCGTAAACTGAGGAGGAGAGATGAGCGGGGAAGAGGGGAAGGATGTCTTTTATTTTTAAATTTTTTTATATTTATTTGGTTTTTTGAGACAGGGTCTGGTTTTGCAGTTTGGGCTGGCCCTGGACTCACCGTGTAGACCAGGCTGGCCTTGAACTATGGGCAATCTTCCTCCTGCCTCTGCCTCCCAAGCACCAGGATTACAGGCATATGCCACCAGGCTCAGAAAGGATGCCTCTGAGATTTGGACAAGAAAGGCACTTTCTAATGATTATCCAGTGTGTCATCCTTGCTCCTGACTGGAAAAGGGGAAGCAGCATACAATTCCTGCAGTCTGCGCTCTTCCAGGCTGACTCGCCAGAACCATTCCTTCCTTTTTATGGGAATTCACGCAGCTTGATTCTGTATTCTTTGTAAGCGTTTACACATTACAGAGTCAGCCAATGAAGAAGACAGGACGATGATCTCACTATTATGTATTATTTAGCAGTTATTAAGTTTTCATTTGCTTTTCTGATTGGAGCAAGATTTCTGCTTTGCTTAGGACCGTGACCTATACTCACTGTGATGGCCTGGTCCTGCCTGCAAAAGCTGGTTCCCAGGCTAGAGGCTGTGAATCCTCCTGCTTCTCTGTCTTACTGAAGAGCTACTATGTATTAGGCACAGGGCTAGGCACAGGTAGGTACTATCTAAATTTATTGACGTTTATTTCCACCAAGACATTGTTAATGATCCGAAAAGTACATTATTTTAAACATGGAGAATGGGAAATGCCAGGAGCAAAACCCTGGAATTCTAGTATTCCAATAGAAAATGACAGCAGGACTTTTTGAGATGTTTTGTTCATGACAAAAGGCATTAACTCAGGAGTGGTGTGAAAAAGCTACTGTTTGCTGTTCTCCAGTGATAAGACAGAGGTGATTCTTTCCTGGGTGTCATGATTAAGCTTTGAAAAAAGCTATCAGTAATAGCCAGAAGCATCATCCTTTCAAAGCAGCAAATGTTAGGTTTGAAGAGATAGAACTTGAATTCTTCTTTAGGGAGTTTATGCAAAAAGGAAAAAGTCCTTTAGTCATCTATATAAAATAGGTAAAACATTCATTTTTTGTAAGAAAAATCATGAAACATATTCATATAAAAGTTAATGTAAAACGACAATATTTTTGAAAGCAAAATGATGATTCAGGAAAATAAAAATCATCACCTGTCAAAGATTTTATTTAACTCATTACTTAATGAGGGAATGAGTATGATGTTACAATTGATTCATGGGCAAATTTAAAGAGCAGATACCTACATGTGTAGATAACCAACAATGCTGACATAAATTTGCTTTAATAAATGCAAAATGAATTTGAAGGAGGATAGTGAGGGATAATTTTCATAATTAATGTGCACATTGTGGAGGTAGAATTCTCCACCATACAAGTCCTGAGGAATCCCTCCTGTTGAGCACGGGCCTGACTACAGATATAATGGATCTCATTGTCATGATTAGGTGGCATTAGATGACAGAGGTGAAGGGATTTTTCAGGCTTAATTAGATCTCAGAGACAAATTAATCAAAAAGACGATTATCCTGAGTGGGTCCGACCTAATCAAGCAAACACTTAAAGGGAAGAAATGTGAAGTAGGAAAGCTTTGTTTGGTCTTTGAGAAGCAAACTGTCAGGTGTGGAGAGGGCCATGCGTTGGGTATGGCAGGCAGCTTTCAGAGGCTGAGAAAGTACACACTGACAGAGCCAGGAAAGCAGAGACCTCAGTCTAACAACTGCCAGACAAATGCAGCCAACACTAAACTTCAAAGGTTTCTTGAACCCCTGATCCAGAGGAGAGAGCACATAGGCCATCACCTCAGTCTTACCTGCTGAGACTCTGGGAAGACCCACTTAGAGTGCACCACCAGAATACCTGGCTGGAGAAAATACAAGGTAATATGTTCACATTCTAATCACTTCTGAAATTAGTGGCAGTTTGTTAAGCAACAGTACAAATGAAAGATGTGTGTTGGCCAAAAATAATCATTTATATTGGGTTATTATCAGTTAGCTACCACTTGCAAAGTTGCAAAATAGCTCAAGGCCATTGGAAGGAATAGAGACCCCACAACCTCAGATAAGCTGGAAAGGTGCCCAAGATGACACCTAGAAGTTTATTGAATGTGAGCAATTTGTTTGTCATTTCAAAGTCTTCCATGCAGTAGGAAATATTTCATTTGGCAAAGTCTCTGTTTCCCCCAAATGTGGCTTTATTTTATTTTTTATTTAAATTAACACTGTTTTTTTTTTCCTTAATGTATTTAGACTATTCTTCATTGTGGATGTGAGTGAGTTGAGGGGTGGCTGGCTTCCAGGAATTTCAGAGTGGAGACGCCAGAAGGCTGCAGGAGGACACATAGGTCTGAGCTTCAGCACCTACCAGTCGTCACAGAGGAAATGGAACTGAGCGAAATGAAACCCAGCTTGAGAGGCGAGGGGCTATGTGCAGTTTCTGTGAAGGCTAATTTTATCTATTCATCTGTGTATCCACTCAACAAGCAATCCAATGCTTACTTATGATGTAATCATGAACAACCAGTCTACAATTCCCAGGTGCACAAGGCTTGCCTTCTAATGGAGAACTCACTTTTGGAGAACTACACTACCCCACACCGGTGGTTGACCATTAAGCCAACCATGAAGAATTTTGTCAAGCTGAATACTGAGATCATCCCCTTATAGGAAGGACTCAGGGACAATCCAGTTGTTAATTATCCCAGCAGCAGACAGATCCAGGTAAGGCACTAGACTGAGCAGAAGGGATGCATGATGGTGGCCATGATAACGGGGCCTCGATCCCTAAGGAAATACAGATTTAATAAGGAAACACCCCAGTGTGGAGCTCAGCCCTTGCCTGACACATGGAGGCTGTTCGGGATGAGGAGTCATTCTTTAGGAAGTGCTAACTCACTCGAGAGAGCTCTTTAGATAAGGAGTAACTTACACTGCATAATATTAACAATAGGCAGGTACTACTATTGTTACCTCCATGTTCCAGGTGAGGAAGAGGATGGAGAAACGTTCAGTGACTCGCTTCAAAGTTCCACAGCTAATAGATGTGAGAGCGGGTAGCCTGGATCATCCTGCTCAAACCTTCCATGGTTCTTTCTGTATAAAGGGATTCTTTAGTTCAGGCATCGGCCACAACTGGGGGCAATTCAGAAGCTGCCTCAGCTTGCAACTTACTTCTAATACCCTAAACCTTCAGTGTTGTCAATAGCAATAGTCCATCCTCAGCAAGCCTATAGGAAATAAAGGACTTTGCTTTCCTATGGCCACAGTGCATGGAGATACAGTAAAACTGTTAAATTTACAAGCCTTGCAAATCTGTCACCTACTTAAAAATGGCTCTTTGGTCATCTCTGAGCCCATTTCAGCTCACTTTTTGAATAAACAGATCTTGTCCTGTGGTTGCTCATCTTTGAAATGCATACTGCTTATCTCCTCACTACAATCCAACCCCAGGCACAAGCTCTGCCATAGGAAATGGCCTATGACCACCCACAAACAATGCACACTGCAAAGGAGAACTGAAGGGTTCAAGTGTCCTGTTTCAAGCCTCCCACCAATGTGTGTCTCTCAGCAGGGATGTAAGGCAGCAGCACATTAACAAGGGTTTGATTATTTCATAAGGGAGAACAACAGTTCTTCTTGGCACCACATGTGATTTGTTCCATCTCTTTCCATGGAGCATCATGAGAGTACCTATGTGTATGCCCATAAAGAAGCACCCCCAAGCAGACAGAGAGGGAAGCATCCCAGAAGAGTCTTCCTCCAAAAGAGAGGATTGTTCAACACTTGGGATCCAGTTCCTGCACTAGGGAGCTGTGCTCCCAGGTAAAAGAATGAGATGCAGATTGGGTAATACAGTCCCCACTCATGGGAGATCTCTGGTCCTGAGTTTTAGTCCCATAGTCCTATACCCCGGCTCAAGAGTAGAGGACCTTATATTACTTCGGCCTGCAATGATTGGTTTATGGATAATTATACACCAATTAGAGCCAATCAGAGGAGTGATGAAATGTTCAAGGGGAATTCTGATAAGAATTCAGTGTGTTCCCAATGGACTTGAAAGGTGTAATGCTGGAGCAGCTATAGCCATCTTGCTGTCAACAGAGATCACTGGTCTAAGGACACAATCAAGCCAGAAAGAGTACAAAAGAGACACGGAATCTTGGGAGACAGTGCCGGAGCTTCTGCATTAATCATTGTCTGAAGGGAGGTCCTTCTTCCAAACACTTCATTGTGTGATTCAGTAAAATTTCTTCAAGCACAGTCTCAGGCTAGATTTTCTCTTTCCTGCAAGGGGAAAAATTATTTCTCCCTAGGGAAAGTCAAGAGGAAGCTGCAGAACAAGAGCAGCCAGGGCAGTTCACAGCCCTCAGCCAGGAAAGTGATTCTCACCTGAGGCTATTTGTCCCTTTGCATTTACCAGGAAAAGGCAGAACTGCAACGCAAGCTTTTAGAAACATTAGCTTTTCCATTCCCTTCCATCTAAAACTGACATTTTTATTGGAGAGGGGTGAATCTGCCCAATTTATTATTCAAGTGGCTGGCTTCATCTTAAAGTGAACGCAAGGGCCTGTGGATGGATTCCTTAAGAAGAGTCATTCATATCTGTTTTTTGGTCATTTCGCCTTCTGAAGGTACATGATGTCATCTCGACTTCAATAACTTTTTTTTGTTTTGTTTTTGAGACAGACTCTCACTTTTGTAGTTCAGGCTGGCCCTGAGCTCATCCTTGAACTCACAGCAATCCTCATGCCTCTGCCTCCCGAGTGCTGGGATTATAGGCATGAGCCACCACGCCTGGCATTGTGGTATGTGGCACTGATTGGTGGTGGGGGTGAGTCTCCATGCCTTGCATTGTTGTATGTGGTTACTGGGCACTGAACCCCAGCCATTGCACTTGCAAGACAGTGGTGGAACTGCTGAACTAAATCCCCAGCCCCAATTTCAATAACTTTTCAGTTGAGGAATGGTCTATGAATTCACTGGGCTGGGGACTCAGAAAGATCTGAACTGCAACTTTCACCGACTAAATCCATCTTCCAGCAACCACCATGGAATAAAATTGGTGCTTTTATTGGTTTTGTTTTAACAGCATTGGTGCAAAACCGTAGTGCAAGTTCAAGTCTGAGTGGACCTTGTGTTTTTTTGTTTTTTTTTTTTTTTGTCTCACTGTTCAAATCCATTTCTCAGATGTGACCAGTGGCTTCCTAGCTGCATGTCCACTAGCACAGGTTGATATGTCTTGAATTAATTTTTCAGCTGTTATTTGGTTTGAGTTGGTTTTGATTAGTGGTTTTTAACTTCTATTGGGGAAAGTATAGGGCACATTTGTCAACTCTGCCTAGAATATTGTTGGCTGCCCAAGTCCATTCTGGCTGTGATAAATACACTGAATCTACTTCATGGTGGAAAAATGAACATGTGTTCAGGGAGAGAGAAAGTCAAGAGTGGGGAGAAGTGAAATTAGTGATCCAGAGCTGCCTGCCATTCTAGCCATCAAAAAAGACGAGAGGAAAGGAGACTACCTACTTCACATGTGCAATATTTCCTTCTATCTGTGTTAACTTCCACCTCTAGAAACTGGAAACACATATGTGTCTTGGAATCAAACCAATTAGATCAAGGCTCTCAGAGCAGAATGAAGCAGCAGGTAAAAGGAGAAATGTGATAGTTAGCTTTTTATTGCTGTGACTAAATACTTTAGGTAACAACTACGAAGGAGAAGAGACACTTAACGTGATAACCCAAGCCTATAACTCTAGCATACTGGGAGGATGAGGCAAGAGGATGGCAAATTCAAGCCCATTGTGATTTAAAGAACTTAGTGGACAACTTAGTGACTTAGGGACACTTTGTCTCAGAACAAAAAATAATAAACAGGCTAGGGATGTAGCTTAGTGTGAAGTCTCTGGATTTCATCCAGCATATTAGAAAAAAGATAAAGAGAAAAGATTGATTTTGACTCACAGTTTTAGAGATGTCAGTCCATGGTCATTTGACCTTGTCTCCTTAGGGCAACTATTCATCTCGGGTGGTTGGGAAGCAGAGAGAGGGAGAAACAGCCCTGGATACAACATCCCTTTCCAAAGCACACCCTCAATGACTTAACTTCTCTCTATGGGTTCTGCCTCCGGAGGGCTCCACCACCTCCAATTGCTGTTATCAGGTGCAGACAAAGACTTCAACACAGGAATTTTGAGGAGACATTTAAGATCCAAATCATAGTGTTCTTAAGAGTCACCAATGCAGTATGAGTTATGACAATGGTAACCATAATATCAAATCATCTTCAGATTCCAGCAGCCTAACGGGATAGAAGTTTAATCCTCAGTATATAACAACCTCAAATGTGTCTTTCTCACTGGCATGTTGCTTTCTTCCACTCAGCAATTGAATACCTATGTTTCCCTAATCTTGAGACTCTACTAAGTGGGCATGGAGAAAGAATGCTCAGCAGGTAGAGGGTTGCATTCTGATGGGAGGAAAAACTTCTAATGGTCTGCAGCACAGCAGATAGCTGTGGTTGACGACATGCAATATTGTCAAATACATTTCAAAATAAATAGTAGAAGGGATTTTGCATGACATACAACAGAAAGGAATAATAAATGTTTCAGGGAATGGATACACCAGTTACCTCGATCCAATCATTCTGCATTGGACACATGTTTTAAAATATCACTCCATAGTACATACAAAATATGTACATAGTACATATTTTAATAAACTAAAAAATTTTTAAATATTTTTAAAAGACTCAATCTGAAAGCAGTAATTTTCAACTTTACCTGTGCTTTATAATTTCCTGAGGTGCTTATGCTAATATGTGGGCTGCAACTCCAGGAGGTTCTGATTTAATTGGTTTGAGTTGCGGCTTGGGATGTAAATGTTTAAACACCCCAGAGGTGTCTGCATTGCACAGAGCAGTTACCCGAGGGCAGCAGCTCTTTCTATGCCAGTGGTCTTCAGCTTTTTGGTACCAGGGACCAATTCTGTGGAAGATAATTTTTCCATGAGTGGGGGATGGGGACTGTCTCATGATGATTCAAGCGCATTACACTTATTGTGCACTTTATTTCTACTAATATTACTTTAGGTTTTCATGAAAAGCACAACCCAGATCCCTCACATGTGCAGGTCACAGCAGGGGTTGTGTAACTATGAGAATCTAACACCACTGCTGCTTTGACAGGTGAGAGCTCCTAGTTTCCAGAGTTCAGGAGTAGACAAAACCATTAAGAAGACAGAAATTACTTATGTTGATACAAGGTGATTTTGATTCATTCAAATAGAATTAACATATAATAATGCACAAGTTTATAAGCAATGTACCTAACTTACAATTGTAAAATGACCACCGAGGTGATCAAATCTCTTGTGTACACTGGAGCTGGGTCTCTGATTTACCACCTTCCCCTTGCCATTTCCTCCCTACAGATCAACAGCAGTTCAGAGACAGAGACAGGAGACTGTGCCTCTCTATACACAGGCTCACCTCAGAAAATCAGTTTGGAAAGAATCCGCCTGACACTTCTGCTCTGCTGCGATAGAGAGGACAAAAACCGGAAATGCAGTTCATCTCCTGACTGAGGTACTTCCTCTCCGGGCCTCAGTTTTCTCTTCTTGGAAGACGTAAAAATTTCTGGCTTGCAGAATTATTGGGAGAAGTACATAGAACAGGATAGGTAAAAGTGATGTGAGAGTGTTCGTGCTTTGTCTACATCTCCCCATTTCTCTTTTTACTCGCAGTGTGGGAATAAGCACATGGAGCATGTGCAGGTGAAATCTCCACTCCAGGAGGAGGCCATTTGGGTGACTCTGAGCAGCAGTGTCATGACAGAGAATTCAGGCCGTTATTATCACTCAAAAGGCCATACGCAGGAAATATGCTTAAGATGCTTTGAGTTAAAAGCAATCTACCCTTGAGGAAGCTGTTCATAGCAAGAAACAGCTTGGATTAGGCCTGCCCTTCTAGTCAGCCCACTCCAAGGTGGGGGTCTTGAGCTTCTGTCTGTCATGTGTTCCTGTCCACCTGCCTCTGATCACTTGTGTCATTCAGACAAGATTCCATGGGATCTTGGTCCAGGGGTCTAAGGATGACTGTGGGCAACTGAAGATGTCCTGCTGCCTATGACACCTCAGAAAGTGACTCAGCTGCTCAGCAATACCGAGCACAGAACCTATGAACACTTTTTCCATTTGAGGGCGGAGACAACTCTGGCCATTTGAATACCTGAGACACCAGCTTTCAGAATGTTAAAGGCTAATGGGGGCTCCCTGATTCTTTATTGGAGTGAAGTAGCCAGGGAGGGTCCAGAGGGGTTTGAAACCTTGCAGTCCCACCACTTACAATTCTGTGCCTACAAAATAAAATGGAGTAGATCCCAAGTACTTTCAATCCTGGGTCAACTAGTTCAGAACCCATAAAAAATAATGAAATCCATAATAAACCCCTATGTAGAGTGCTTTTAAATTTCTAAAAACATTTTCAGATAGTATAAGATTGGTCCCTTCTATTTTCTGGAAGCACATGAATTATCGTGCTTACTTGCCTTGGCCAAAGATCATTTGGTGGCAAGGAAATAGAACCCACTGCAAGGCACCTGTCCAATGGCCAGATGATCATTACCTTTCTAAATAATCCAGCTTCGCACTGAAGTAGTGTTTTTCTCTCTCCAGTCTTGTCTAGAACTAAGGCGAGCTGGTTAACTGGGACAATTAATTCCTGTGCCAACTTTGGGCCACGGTTGGGATAGTGTAAGTTCTACAGAATTCTCATGAAAAGTGGTCTACTTTCCACTTCTTGTACAGCTTGCTCTTAAATTTGCACTTGAAATCTCCCTGTAGAAGCTCTAGATATTGTAGGAAGATTGTCACACATCATTAGCACAGTTTAATTCTACAATTTGACTGATTAAAAAACCTTATTCTATTGCAAACTTGTTCTTGACAACTGGATGAGCATCTTCCCAAAATATATTAGACTTGCTATTGACAGATGGCCCGAGATGGGTCCAGGAGGCTGTTGACAGATAACTTCTGATGGATCTTATTACATTGACATATCTGAAGAATGTCCCTTGGGAAATGTCCCCACAGGCTCAAAGGCTGACAGAACAAGATAGAAGCCCTTCAAGAGAATTGCCAATAAAGAATGACTAAAAATAGGAGTGACCTTCGGGAGGTAATTTGGTGTTATGTATTGAGCCTTGGGAATTCATACCCTTTGACCTTCTATTTGTCTTCACACGTTTTAGCTGCAAGTGCTGCTCAGCTATGTAGGCAAATCATCCTGAGATCATCACTGTAGCAATGAATATGGGACAAGGAAGAATTGGAAATCCCCCAAAGTACCGGAGCGTGGAACAGTTCAAACACATGAGTTACAGCTGGCTTCCCACCTCCACAGCTTCCTGATCCAGTCAGTCAGCCACGCTCAGATCAGAACCATATTTAGACCTGTGACAGCCACATCCTTACTGTACAATAGTTTTTTTCATGTCACTATTCCCTAATTAACAGTGTAACACTTTTCACATGCATTCACACTGCATTAAGTATTAAAAAAAATCATGCTTTCAAGTATATGAGAAAATATTTATAGGTTATATGTAAGTATTATGACACTGTATACAAGACACTGGTATTTTGGCATCTTGGGTATATCTGGGAACCAATCGCTCACAGATATCAATAGGTGATAATAGATATATTCAAGCTTACTATGATCTATTAAAAACCTCTTCAGGATAAAGAATTGTTTACTTAGAATGAACTAAGTATTGAAAAAGGAAAAAAGACTGGAAGAAAGTATTTCCTGTGAATAGTGATTATCTCTGGGTAAGGGATGTCACAGGTGACTTTTAAAAACTCATTCCACTTTTTTTTTGTATTTACAGTGAATTTCTGTGACCATGTTATTTTTCAGGTCAGAAAAAATATGTACTATTTTTGAATTTGTGCAAATAACAATCTACAGAAAATTTTGAGTAGGAAAAAGGATCTATTCTAATCAATATAAGTAGCTTTAAGAAATATTTTATTGTGTATATTTGCAGTAAAGAATTATGATTTTGTTTTGGGGAACAGATATATATAACACATTTGATAACTTTTAAGCCTATTTTAATTTTTAAATGTGAGGCTTTATCTATGTGCATGAGTGTGTGTGTGTGTGTGTGTGTGTTGGGGACTGAACCCAAGCCTTGTACATGCTAGGCAAACACTTTACCCACCTATATCTCCAGCCTGGAAATTTTTTATATAGTCAGAGATCAACTATAGTTCTGTATTCTATTTTTTATAATCTAAATAAAAATAACACACACACCCATGCACAGTCTGATGGGCCTGGAAAATTATGCATGTGCAGACAAAGAGTACAAAATAAATGTCATACAAACTATCAGTTTGTGTAAGTCAGCTTTACTAACAAGTACTTGGTAGAATCAGCTAAGGGAAGGAAAAGTTGTATCCTGTCTCACAGTTTTGCAGGTTTTGACCCATAGGGAGTTGATCTGGTTGCTGTTGGGCTTGTGCAGAGCACTACATCAAGTGCAGAAGTGTGTGGTAGAGCAAAACTGTTTGCTTTTACAGCAGCCTGGAAGTGAAAGAAGGAAAGATAGAATCTGGAGTCCCACCACCTTCTCCAAGGCTTCACTTCCATGACCTAACATCCTCCCACGAGGCCCAGTCTTCGAAGTTCCCCACCACCCAATAGTAGCCTAGGCCGAGGACAGTGCCTTCAATACACGTGTCTTTGGGGAAAATCCCCAATCCAAACGCCAGCATAATTAAACTATTTGAAATCTTATCATCACCCTATATAGGTCACTCTCCTAATCATATAGTCTATTTATCTAAAACAATTCAGCTCTTGCTTCTTCCTGTGCAGAAACATTATTATAGGCTTAAAATCAGGGATCTATAACTTACCACTTGGAGTCAAACCAACTTAGAGATTTTGTAAGTGAACAAAATATCCTCCAAGAATATAAAATTTATACTTAACTCACTGGAGAAAAGGAATAATGGGCTTAAAAAACAGTGAGTGAAAAATCTATTAAGCATTAGGAAACAGCAACAGTAGCGAAAATATTTCTGAGGCAGATGCAAAAGTGAAATTGAAGATGACAGTGCAACACAAGAGGCTGTGGCTGAGACAGTGACTCGACGTCCATAATGACAATGACCCCAAGGGAAATTTAGACGAGTATGAAAATTCAGTATTTAAAATCAAGATAAGCACCGATGCAGAGAACAAATCTACTGTCTTCTCCCAACAACGTGGAACCTGTGGTTGTGTTTTAACAAGGCCTGCCTCATACAATTCAAGTCAAAATGTTACTTTCGTCAGAGAATTATTTTTGTTCTCCCATGAAATGGCACAGGAAATATGTTATGAAATTACTTTCCAAAGTAAAACACACACACACACACACACACGGAGCTCATAATCTTGACAAGAAGAAGGGGAAGAATAATTGTGCTTGTGTCTAAACCAGTGATTCTCAACCTGGACAATTTTGCCCCTCAGGGAACATTAGGTAATGTATGGAAACACATTTGGTATTGCTGGCGTCTAGTGGGTAGAGGGCAGACATGTTGCCACTTCTGCAACGCACAGAACAGCCTCCAATAACAAATTATTTGACCCCAAATAATGTTTGTGCAAAGGATGAGAAACTCTGGACTAGACAGCAACCCACAGTCTGGAAGAAATGACCAAATTCTGTTGATTTGTTCTGGGGCAGGTAACTGAGTTTTGCCCACTCCGAGGCTGGGGGAAGAGGTCTGATTTCCATCTACTGATGGTCAAACCCTCACTTAGATCTTTCTTAAACACAAACTGAAAGAAATTCAAATGTGACAAAATCTTGATTTAATTAGGATTTGTATAGGCAAAACACCAGTCTAGCGAACCTTTTTCTCTCTCTCTAAACAAGAAGGGAGCAAAATACAAAAAGGAATAGGCTTATTTTAGCAACTTTAAAAACATGTCCGAGGGTCGAGTACACATTCTACCCAATCTCCTGTTTGGCTTTGTGGAGATTTTTCTGGACAATGGGAACTGGGTCCAGAATATTTAACCTAAGGTCCACTCTGACCCTCAACTATCAGACTGACATTCAATTGTATTTTTGAGTAAATTTGAAAGAGACAGGAAACACAATTCCTACTTTTCAATAATATTTCCAACACCAAGGTTTGATGTGAAAAGGCTTTTCTGGTTAATCATGAGATAACATGGAACCTCCCATACCCTGGGCATTTTGACTAATTGGAGTTTTCCTGTAGTTTACACTCTTTAAAATATCCTCAACATTGGCAAGTTTTACAGGAAGAGCCATTGACGGTATTTAAAAGTCAAATCCAAACGTTCTCCTTCTGCATTTTACATCTGTAATATTGGGTGCATTAAAAGAAGTATGCAACTTTTTTTGCAATAAAGGAAAGTAATTCCACTGTGAGGGTTTTTAAAAAATTCAAATGAAACAAAGATATCCAATAGACAGAGAAGAGTTAAGAGAACAGGACAAGATGAAGATTTTGGTTGTAACTTGCTGTATACTCTAGGTGCGCTTCTTTATGTGGAAGGTCAGTTTTGAGGAGCCTAGAAAGTTTGATTTAAACATGTGCATGATTGTTTTGCTACCTTTGCTGGACCTCTTGCATCTCATCAGGATAGGTCCATATCCTAGTTAATTCTGGCCAGCACAGTCTTCTTGTCAACTGGCAGCCAGTAGACATGTGAGTTTGGGGTACATGAGAGATGGAGAAAACAGAAGCAAAAATAAACTACAAAACCCCCAACACCTTTAATTAGTCGAGGAAAATCCCCAGGTGCGGGTCCCCTTCTGAGCTGGCTGAGTCCCACTGCCATGACCTGTTTCTGGGGCCATCATGTCGCTGTCTGGCTTCTTCCTTTCTTTCCACCCTTATAAATAAGGTGCTAAAGACTCTTACCCCAGGTTCCTGCCAGATATGGCTATACTTAATTTAGAAAATGCAAGAACACCCTTAACAGATCTGATGCCAGGAAATCTGTCTCTCTGTCCCCATTTTTGTCCCCCTTGAATTATGCAAATCTGCTTACCAGCATATCAGAATCTACCCAAGAGAACAACCAATCAATGCTTTTTCTCTTCTTTATAACAACAATAAAAGTGAAAATATCAACTTTGGTTCTCCTCAGACCAAAGAATCAAACTTGGGTATAAAATCTTCCTCAACAGCTTTCTGACCATGTGACTTTAGGAAAAATCAATGTGCTTCCCTGAGACTCAGCTTCCTCACTGGTAAAATGGTTTTATAATGATTACAACTCAGTGTGTGTGATGGATTAAAATAAACAATAAATGGCAAGCAAACAGCTGGAACTCAATATATATTAATCCCTTTCCCTGCCCTTCCCAGACAAGACAACGCCTACCACCCACATAACACAAAATCATTTGCTCTTGGTACTGGCAAGTGTTTTGTTGAATGGCTTTTAGGGAAATGATTTAACACGCTAGAAACCAAACTGATGGTAAGAATTTAAATTGTACAAAGTCAACTTTTATAGCCAGACCTGAGGTGAATTTATGACAGATGTGACTGTGTCTGATTTTCTCTACAGAGTTCTGAACATTGAAAGTAGCAAGTCTTTCAAAACATTCTGCAAAATCTTCCACCTCCTCTGAAAAGGGACTTTGTGTTTTCATATATTAGTTAGGTCTTCTTTGTCACACATACCACAAACTACCTCAAGCTAGTGGGGGCCCATAGGAAGTAGATGAGAAGAGATTTCAAGGTGTTTCATGAAGCCAAAACTCATTTCTACTATCTATTTCATTTCTATTTTCCCAAACTCCGGTTTTTTCTTTACATCCTAAAGGGAGCAGATGAGTTGTGGCCCAGTCAAAGAAGGAGACTGACATAACCAGATCTTGCTCCTGTCCCAAACTCCCAGAGAAGGGAAGCTGATTGATAAGTGAGAAACCACCTAATTCTAATAATCTTTGGCCAGGGAGGTGGGACCTCATGTACACACCTGGCTGCTGGCCACTTACCTCTGTGACCTCCAAGGATGAGCGAACAGAATATCATTAGACAAAGACACCTACAGGTAACATCCTCTCTTGGCTGATAGGGAAAAAGTTAATTAATACATTTCACAGTAATTTCCAATAGAATGGCTATAATCTAAAAGGTTTTTTACATACATCATGATTAAGCCAAAAAATTAAATTAATGCAAACTTATTTTATCCTGCATCCCAACTGCAGTAGATATAGATGGCTGTTGATCTAACTGCTGATTCTTTCTTCATAGTTGGCAGAATTCCACATTTATTCAAGTGTCTATTCCTCCATGATGACAGTCCTAGAGAAGAGGTCCAATCCTTATGTTGAGAAATGAATAGTTGCACCGTGACCTCACTTGCTTAATGATTGGCTTAGCCGCAGGCATGTGACATACTTCTGGCCAATAGATGATGGAGAATCCAGCAAGACGCCTCTTGCAATTTTTTTCCTGCACTGATTATGAGATATTAACAATTTCTGTCCTTCTAGACACCTTCATGCCTGGCTACCAGTTCAGATCTTATGACTACGGAGGCCCTTAGTATGAGAATGGAGGAGTAGAAAAATGAAAAGAATTGGAGACCCACCAACATCATTTCAGCCACTGGATCATCTACTTGGGATTTCATTACCTCTAAGACTTGTGTTTGATAAAAAAGAAATGTTCTTATTGTTGAAGGCAGTGGAGTTGATGTATTTTCAGTTTTCAGCTACTTGCATCTCCAAATAGCCTAACACTCACTAATTAATAGAAACCATGGAGCCATAGATAAGACTTGCTTTAGTGAAAACAACTTCACAGCAAAGAATAGTCCTGCAAATGCTGAGACGTTCCATAGGCAGCATTGATACACCGAGTCAGGGGATCATAAATCATTTCCAACACCCCAGAACCTTATCAATACACAACATTTTGCTAGCACAGCAACATTATTATTTTATATTTATAAAAAGCACCTCAAAGGAATGAACTGTCCAGAGTAGCTTCTTTTTCACGCTTCATAGCCCTTGCTCCTTTAGACAGGGAGTTGGACACGTTTAAAGTGGTTTCATCATGCGTTCTGCTTGCTGGAATTTGATAGGATGTGTTCTTGTGACAGATTTGTCCCTGCAGTGGGGGCCTGGGATGTTTTGATGTGGGCTGCATTCGGACAGGCTAATACTGGGGGAAAAATGTGCTACAATTGAATAAGATTGCTTTCTGCCCAGCTGTTCTCCAAAGGCTCAGACATTTTTAGCACTGAGCAAAGAAGCTTGTATTTGTTTTGACAGTCTTGGCAGGGAGAACAATGGTTGATTATCCCAGCACTTTACTAACAAATCAGGCTGCCTCCAGCAGAGATAAAATATGGGTCTTGACTTGATTGCATTTCATGTCCAAGGGAATTATCTTCTATTCATTCGGGTGCCCTTTCATTATGTGGTGTATCTTTTTTGTTCTTTATCCTTGCCCTCTAAGTGATCCCTGGCCTTCACTTTGAGAAGGCACATTCTTGAAGTCACCATGGGCATGGCAGTTTGATTATCTTATAAAACATGTATTTTCACTCTTACAATTTAATTTCTTGGAAGCTAATTTTTGAGAGTTTGCTTTTAGATCTCCTTTTGCATATTTGATTTTTCCTCTTTCTTTTTTGAGAATTGCTTATATTCTTACTCTTAAAGTGTATAGAGCCTTAGATTTTAGGCCACACCTCCACGTAAGAGAATCATCCTACCTACTTCTTTTCATCCACAGAGAGAGAAGTGTTTTATGCTAAAGAATTGTTCACTTCAAAACAAAGGGACTTTTAAATATTTCCATGAAAATATTCATTTTTCAGCTTTCATAAGATTTAAAATGTATTATTTCACTAAGTCTAACATAAACATATGCAGGTATGTACAATGATAATACAGTTCATGAACTTCTTTCCACGATTCTGGTCACAGAACTTGCTCCACAATCATGGAAAGAATTAAGATGATGAACTGAGACATGACTGCTTAGAGCTCAATACATTTTCAGAAAGTGAAGACACCTGTGTGATTATTGTCCCCTCGTCCCCTTTTCCTGTCACCACCACCTGTGTCTCTGTCCAAGTAAACACTGTCTTGGTTTCTGTCATCAGGGTGAATTCTGCCTCCTCTGTCATCCCTATGCACGTTATGTAGTGTAGTCATGAATAGTGATGGTTTCATTTTTACTGCTGTGTACTATTCAACTAGATGAGTTCACCACAGTTTAAGTTGACAGCCTTTTTGTTTGTGTGCCTTAGGGATTATTTCAAGTAGTCCTTTTTAAAATTTATTTTATTGGTATATTTTAGCTATACATGATAACATTCATCATAAGGAATTTTCCCCTTCTGTGACATATATTGCCTCTTCTTTTTTTTTTCTTATTTGACTCATTCTTATATTGCATTTTTATACATGGCCTTTGAAGAATATGTATCAGCATTTTCCTTAATTACATATACCTAGAAGCAGATGTGCCAGGGGATGTTTAGCGTATGTTTAATCATTTAAATTGTCACAATTTATACTTTCAGCAAAAGCATATGAAGTCTGTATTCATTCAATTCCTTGCCAGCATTGGCATTATTGTCTTTTAATTACAGAAGTTCTGTTAAGTGTATAGCACCATCTCACTGTGATTTTGTTTTGCATAATCCTGATGACTAATGGAATTGCATACTTTTTATGTTTATTTGCATTCAGATATTCTCATCTCTGAAGTGCCTTGAGCAGTTTTTATCTTTTTCGTTGTTGTTGAGTGATATACATACATATATATTTCCTACTAATTTGTAAAACTTCTTTACATATTATGGAAATGAGCTTTCATTTGATATATGTATTGTAAATACTGCCTGTCACTGCAGATTGGCTTTTTACACAGTCGTAAAATATTTTAACCAATAGAGAAATTGCAGTAATTTTAAGCTTACAAAAGCTTTTGACTGACAAAAATAGTACAGACTTTCTGCATGCTTGAACCACAGTACAATGATGAAATCAGAAAATTAATATTTTCACAATATTATTAGCCAGTCTACAGGCCTTACTGTTGTCTTGTCATTTGTACAGTGGCGTCTCTTTTACAGTTCAGAATCCAACTAGAATTCTTACATTTCTTTAAATTGTCATGTATTCATGGTCTCTTTGATTCAAGGACACCTCTTCAGTGTAGCTTTGTCTTTTATGACCTTCACATCTTTGAAGAGTTACAAGAAGTGATTGAAAAATATGGTGAATTTTAAAGTTCATTAGAAAATGTATCATGGCAAAAAACACATCATGCTCTCAAAATACTTGATTCTAAACATTTATATTTCATTCAAAAGATGGTCATTTTGACTTTGGAGAAGAGCCAGAAGTTACAAATTGCTAGATCTGGTCTATAAGGTGGATAAGGACACACTGTAATGTTATTATGAAGCTTCCTTTCTTTTGGATGTTGCTTGGCAGCAGCATTCTCTATATTTTTTATCAAACCCATAAAAACACTCACAAGAGTATTTCCAGAACTGCTTCAGAAAGCAGTAAGAGTGATGCAGAGATAAAAACGCATCTCAAGTGACGAGGGTCCTCTGAGGGAGATTAAGGGAAGTATATCTTTTATAGATATATGAATATATATAT
>PVIR01023365.1:0-27120 GCA_004026965.1 Petromus typicus | reverse complement strand
CAATCCTCCTGCCTCTGCCTCCCGAGTGCTGGGATTACAGGCGTGAGCCACCACGCCCGGCACTGTGGTATGTGGTACTGGTTGCTGCTGGGTGTGGGTCTCCACACCCAGTATTGTTATGTGGTTACCGGGGAATCGAACCCAGGTCCTTGCGCTTGCAAGACAGGCGCTGGAACCACTGAGCTAACTCCCCGGCCCTCATATGGAAGACTTTTAATGGCTATCTTTCTTTTTCTAAAAGATTATTTTATCATTCTTATTGCTTTATTAAGAAAATAAAATTGGTTAGCTTTTACATATTGGCCTGTTACCCAACAATCTGTCTACATTTACTTATTAGTATTTAAGAATTTTTCTTTTTAGTACTCAAGATTTATCTGTAAAGTTCTTTTATTTTTCTATGTACACAATCATGCTTTCATTTTTCTGCTTAAATCTCCAGCATTTTATTCCTTTCACCTACCATAGAGCACTAACAATTAACTGTAGTGAAGGGTGGCTGTTGTGATGGTGGGCATTCTTGTCTCTTTCCAAATTCAAGTGAGTGCCTTCAACATTTATCAATAAGTATCATATATGCTGTTGTTATTTGGTGGATATTCTTTAGGATACTAAGGAAGGTAGAATCGAATTCTAGTTTGTTGAAATTTCTTGTATTATAAATCTTGTTGTATTATATAAACACTTGTGCATATATTGACTGAATCACATAAGTTTCTCCTTTATTAGTTTAAGAAAATTCATCTTTAAGTTTTGTTTTCCATTGCATATCTGGCACCATAAATACACTTCAAGCTTACATTTTCCCATGCAAAGAATATAATATAGGGCCAGGGAGATAGCTCAGTAACACAAGGTCTGCCTTGTGAGTGCAAGGTTCTGAGTTCAACCCCTAGTGCCAAAATAAACAGAGAATAGGATATGACTTCCCTTTTGTTTAGATGTAGATTTGTATTTCCCCTACAAGTTCATGGTTAGTTCTTTTGTGTGTCTTATTAAAATTTTAATAAGAAATATTGTGAATTCTGAGATGGCTACAAATAGATTTTTTTCTTTTTTCCATTTCTTGCATTTATTCTTGAACTAGTTAAACCTCTACCAGGTATGTCCAACCTATGACCTACAGGCCGCTTGCTCTCTTTTTTTATATTGTAGTAATAACTATTTTTAAAGGAATTTTGTTACTAACTATAGGAACTTCATTTCTAGAGATTAATAATAATTTATGTCTAAGTTCTAGTTTTGGTATTGCTTCATAATTGAACCCACATTCTCATACTTCTTAATTTTATCACCAGAATACTGGAATGGTTATCATTTTTACTCCAAGGCACAGTTTGTTTTTTCTTCCTCATAAGAATCAAATATTACATATTGCATTTAAACAAAAGAACTAAAAAATTATAGCATCATTTATTTCATCCTTACTATTTTTTTAATATTGATGCGGATGACTGAAATTTCTGGAGTGCCTAAAAATCATGTAATCTATCAATAAGTAAGTTAAAGATTGAACATATGAAAGGTACTTGTGAAACACAAATTTTGTCTCTGAAAATCAAGTTCCACCTCACCCAACTATAAATTTACGTACTGTATCCTTTCTGGTATATAAATGTCTCCAAACTTTTCCTGTATTTGTTTTCTGACATATACCTGGATTACATGAATTCAACGCACTCTTCTAAGCAATGTTAGACCAAGCAGTACAAAAATAAAACAGACAATTGGCAAACTGATGGAGCATATATTTTAGTGGTTTAAGACAACACAATTTCCCACATAGTAGCAACCAGATGCATGCACATTTAAAGCACTACTGAGAAAGCAATATTTGCAAATGAAACATGTAAAGTAGGCTATACAGATGCTCAACACAATCAACTTATTTGTTGGATATACCTTCCTTGGTGAAAAAGTTACAAGAAAATTATGAATAATAATGAACATTCATAAATAGTCTTGAGTAGAAGATTTTCTGATGGTATCTTTCCTTCTTTTATCACACTAGTAGAGTTCTGAATATTGGTAGTTAGACCTCTCTTATGGCCAGATAAGCTTCTATCGAACCCAATTTTCATCATATAAATGCCAACAGCTCTGAAGAAAACACATATACTTTTTAAAAATATCAATTCCATGAATGTTCTGGAGAGCAAACTAACACAATATTTTGGGAGAGTATTGACTTTTAGAGGAAAAAAATCAAAACAATGAGTTTCAAACTTTTCTGCCCTATAACAACACATACTCTGATATGAAAACTAGCCAAAACTCTGGTAAACTGCCTTTGGTTTTTGGAAATGTCAAAATTTGAAGGTTTAAAGAGTCCAAAAATGGGAAAAGATAGAAAAAAGAAACCACAAATTCTTCTCTAGAAAAAATATACTCTTTCTAAATCTCTAGTTGATCCCTAAACCATGTTTACCTGGAGAATTCTTCAGGCAGCCTAAGAAATGACACGTGAACAGAAATAACATGAGCTCTACCCAAGAGACAGACTTTGTGTAACTTTTACAAGCCCGACAGATCCTGAAATTCACAAGGAACTTTATTGCATATTTATGCCAATAACATGAAAGAAAATATGTTCATAATGATTAAAGGTGGTAATTTTCAGAAGAAACATAAAAACAAGAATAACATTCATCAAAATTTAAGAGCTGAAAAACAATATGTGAACTAAAAATTTTCTTTAGACAAGCTTAACAGCATTATGAAGATAAAATAAAAAAGTTGGAAGTGGATTTAATTTATAGAAATCAATTGAAATCAAAATCAGGGAAAAAATACATTGAGAAGGAAGAGAAAACATTTTCAGGCATTTTTGGAACACTATTAAATCTTCTAAAATACATGAGATATAAAAGGAAAAAGAGGAAAAGTAAGGCAAAAACGGAAAAACAAGGAGTAAAAAATAAAAGCTGAAAATTCTTCAAATTTGGTGAAAGGATAAATTTATATGTTCTTGATCCTCAGCAAATATCAAGCATTATAAATGGAAAATTGATAATTTGTCTAATAAAATGTATTTATCCAGAGATGTGTGAGAAATATATGTAGAATCAAGCAGAACTGGCTATCGTACATTAAAAGGGAGAATTATACTACTTTTAATGGACATTTAAGAACACATTATGTCCTGATGAAAGTTGAAAATACAGTTGATCATAACAAGAGTATTACACATATGATAAGGCCTCAAAAATAAAAAACAATCAGTTGTACAAAACCTCAATAATTGTCAATAATGCTTATCTTTAAGTAGTGTGGTTTGGTTAATTCTGCTTCATTATGAGGAGTGTTTTTAGATTACAAAGCATCAGTAAATCACTCTATATCTTACCATATTCTTTAGCCTTTTCTTGAAGAAATCAAAAATATCACCAGCAAAGATGTTGATCATCTTTCCACTGTATTTCAACAAATTCCCCCTCCCTTTACTTCTCTAAGAAAGTAAATTTCTACATTGGTATTTATTTATAAGGTAGTTATGATTATCAAGTTTGCACGGGAGCAAAGTCCATTTCCCAAAATATTTCTACAGATTAGAATGTCATAGAATGCATCATGTACAATTCAGACAAAAACTTCTTGTTTTGTTTTGTTTTGTTTTTTCATTCAAATCTTTATTGGTACATTATGTATACACATCATCACTGCATTCAGCATTGAGAATTTGTACCAGTATATGACATGACTTGATTCTCATTTTTTCCCATTCCCCTATCCACCCTACCACCCCACCCCCTATATACATAAGTTTTGTTTCCTTTTTTTTCAGATGGAAACTTTTAAGAATTGAGTTTTTATTACTTGAGCCAGGTGTTAGGTTCTGGATGTCAGTGCCATTGCAGAAACTCTATACCTGAATGATGCTTCGATGTGAACACCTTAGCACTGCAGAACACACTTTAGATCATGACACATTCATTATGAATGCTACTTATTATAAATGTTTTACTGAAAGTGTCCAAAAAAGTTTGACACCAGCTCAAGTCAAGCATAATTCCACAACAGATACTATCCTCAACATGGCAGCAAGAAGTAAGCTGCTAGCTAAAAGAAAATGAAAAGAGTGTTTCTATCACTTGTGAAGATTTATTTCTAATATTTTTTAAAATAGCACATATTAATTAAATAAAAAACAGAATAAATTAAAGAACAAGTATATAGTATGAAAAGGCTAGAAAATGATATAATGAACAATTGTACTCAACAAATTAGGTTATCTAAATGAGACAGACAGTTTTCTAGAAACACAAGGTACCAAAAGTGACTCAAGAAGAAATAAAGAATCTGAAATATCTATATAAGTGAAAGATTCAATCCATAATCAAAAGATTCCTTATAAGGAAAGTGCAAGACCAGACAGCTTCACTGAAGTTTCAAAAACATTTAGAGAAGAGCTAAAACCAGTGCTTCTCAAACCCTATAATGTAAGGCCAGCATTTCCCAAATGCTAAAACTAGATAAAGACATAACCAAAACACTATGGATTTATACCACTCAGAAAATTGATTCTAAAATCTAAAAAAAAAAAACAAAAACAAAAAACCAACACTGAACTAAATTGAGCACTGCATTATACACTATGACTAAGTGGGATTTATCTTAAGAATATAAGAATGGTTCAACATGCAGAAATCAGTGAATGAAATGCATTGTATTTATAGAATGAAGGTAAGCAAACTATATGACTGTATCAATTGAGAGAAAAAGTATTTAACAAAATCTGTCACTCTTCTGATTAAAAAAATGTTTAGCAAACTAGAAATAAAAAAGAATAAAAGGCATTTTAAGGGCATTTTTAAAAAGAACCCATAAGTAATATCGTGCTAAACAGTTAAAAACTGAAAAATTTTCTTTTAAAGTTAGAGAAAAAAGATATCTACTTTTATTCAAAATTGTACAGGAAAAGAAGTAAATTTATTCCCAGATGACACGATTATGGAAAATACCAACAAATGAACTATCATTGTTTCTCTGTCTCAATCTCAATATATATATTCAACGAAATCAGCAAAGTTACAGGAACAAAATAAATAAGTGTAAATCAACTGTAGTCCATACACACTAATAAGTAACCCACTGTAAAAGTGTTCCAAGATCTACTGATCATGTGAGCCACACAAAGAATTTTAAATACCAGTAAATGCTATAAAAGGAATAAACCTCAAAATGAATTCCAATTACACGAAATACCCGAAATAGACAAATTTGTAGCGAGTAAAAACAGATTAAAGACTAATTGCTCAGGGTTGGGGGAATAAGTTTGAGGCTGTGGAGTAACTGCTTAATGAGTAATGGTTTCCTTGTAGAGTGATGAAATACCTCAGAGCTAGAGAGACTTAATCGCCGTACGATACTGTGAATGTACTAAACACCGTGGGACTATGTACTTTAAAGTGATTAATTTTATGTTATGTAAAGTGTACCTCAATACAAATTTATTTAACACTGAAGTTATCATGATCCTCATACAAAATAATGCTACTGGAATCTTTCTTTAAGAGGTTTTATTTGAAAGGAAAAGATAAGCAAAATAAAATATAAAAATATGTATGATTTGGATAACATGCTTTTGTCTTCTCTCTGTTCTCTTTTAGATTATGTCTGGCCACTGCCCAGATATTTGTGCCCTGTCTGGATTTCTTTAGATGTGCTATTTTCCACGGCGTCCATCATGCACCTCTGCGCCATTTCGCTGGATCGGTATGTAGCAATACGTAATCCTATTGAGCATAGCCGTTTCAATTCGCGGACTAAGGCCATCATGAAGATTGCTATCGTTTGGGCAATTTCAATAGGTAAATACCTAGGCCATTAGAATTGCAGCGACTATGCTCAATACCTTCGGATTATGTACTGTGAACAACGTACAGACGTCGACTGGTAACGTTTGCGTGTAACCGGGAGTGGCATTTAGTAATTATTCTTAACCTATCTACTCGTTATTTAGGTTAACAATAATGAAAAGAATGGAATGGACATTAATATGTCGGTGTAAAGTTTCCGTTTATGCTGCTAACTTGTTTTCGGCATTACTATGCCAATGAATTCTGCAACACAGATACAAAATCTTTGAAACACTTAAAACCTTTAAAGATTATAGAGATTATGTTAAAGTCTAATTTTAAATTAATTCATATCCTTTTCCAAAGAAAAATTAATAATATAACCTGAATCCTCGTGAAGCATGTATGTTTAATTTTATTAAACCACCAGAATATATATTTGTCTTCTTGAATTCTAGTCAAATCAAAAGAGAAAAACTTATCCATTTCTTTAAGGATTGAGGAAATTAAAGAGAAATAAATAACCATGTTACTAATTATACTTAAGGTATTCATAAATTTTTAGCCACATTTATATTAAAGTCAGGAAACAATTCGAATCTTAGACTTGCAAATTTTTTGTGCCACTTCTAGTTGAGTTTACCTTGTACCTCATTAAACAATTCCTCCTCAAACTTATGTTTATATAAAAGGTTCAAGTAAAGTTTAGAAGATCAAGACTCCTCCACAATCCTCACTGCTGTCTTCTAATGATTTGCATCTGGGTTTATTGCTCAAATAAATTTACTTCAGTTTTAAGATTGTTCTATTGCAAATGATTAGGTTAGTATATAGCACAAACACCTTTGGAAAAGGAGTCACGAAATTTCTCCCGGAAACAAACGGATCCATACACCCAGTTTGATTTCCAAATTCAAGGGTTCACAAGTTTTAGTCCCTCAAGGGTTCATCAGAAGAAATATCACCTTTTATGGTGCTTTGCAAAGGAAATCATAGATCAATAAAGTTAGAATATTAGGAATATTATTTTCTAGTAATGACAGACTAGGTAATTTACAATGACTCTTGGACTAAAGATAACTAAAACTAAAAACTAAAAGCATTGAGAATTTAGGGAAAAATGAGTGATTAGTTGGCCAAAATCCAAAAAAAGAGAGAAACTGAGGAAAAAATGATCGTGAATTTTGGTTTGTTTTGCCAGCAATGAAATTGCAAAACTAAAGATACCACTTACTAACTGTAACCTCATTTCAGTCTTACAAGCAAAGATGGACCAAAGCAGGAATACTTTTGTCCATGTACCCAGTACTCAGCAGTCTGGCTAAATTCACTTATCACTTCTAAGAGTTTGTAAACAGAGTCACTGGAATTGTCTCCATGCACAGTGACATCATTTATGAATTTTCACCAAACATTGACAGAATGCATCGAAGACGTCATCTGTGCCTGGGCTTTTCTTAGTGGGAAGATATTTTTTATTACAAATTGAAACTCTTTACTTATAGGTCTATTTCAATTTTGTCTGTGTTAACGGGTCAGTCTTGATCACTTCAGTTATTTTACAAAACGTCCCATTTTGTGTATATTTTTTGTTTAACCCACTATATATGTCATATCCCCTCTTTTAATCATATTTATAAAACTTAGTGTGTTTATTCCTTATTCCAGTCACTATAATTAAAGTTTATTGATGTTAGAGATCTGCTCATGAAAAGAAAAGTTTGTTGGCATTTATTCACTTTATTTTTTCTCCACTCTTGATTTTTTATATTTCCTTCTTTTATTACTTTAGATTTAGTTTGCTCTTCATCTTCTGGTTTATTTTAAAGGAAAATATCAGGTTATTGATTTGAGCTCTTTTTTCTTTTTTAGTGTAAACATAGCAATTATTAAAAACAGCCTTGTTTAAATTAGCAAGTTTTATGGCCCTGTTTTCCCATCTCCTTCCCCCCCCCTTTTCCTTCCAGTATTTCCAATAGAGCTTACATACTTGGTGTACTTGACAGCGTCTCACAGTTCCCAGAGGCAAATTTTAATTTTTTCATTCTTTTTCCTCAGTTCTTTGGTTCACATAATATTTATCCAAACAGCTTGTAGTTCATTAATTCTGTCTTCTGCTAGTTCAAATCTATTGTTCAACTTCACTAGGGATTTTTATTTGTTATTATACTCGTCACTTCCAGAGTTTCCATTTGCTTCTTTTTATAATTTGTTTCACTGATATTTTATACTTGATACTACATTGTCCTATCTCCTTGTTCTTCCTTAACAGTGATTTCCTTTAGTTTTTTGTTCTGTTGTGTGAGCCTAAGGGTGCAATCCAAGGCCTCCTGCATGATAGGCAAGTTCTTTAGTTCTTTTACTGGGAGGAGGGAATTTTTTCTTTATTTTTTATTTCCACACATTTGCAGTGCATAATATTTACATTCTTTTTGTGAAGTTGGCACATGTACATAACACATCACAATCCCTTTGTATATCTCCTTTTCCCGCCCTGCTTATCCTCTCCATTTTTTAATACCCTTTCTTCTTTGAAAAATATCTCCCTGTTTCATATCTTTTCTTTTGCTCTTTACTTATAATTTGAATTTCTCATATGAACAACTATGTCAGTATAAGCTTTTGTGTCTAATTTATTTCACTTAACATTACAGTCTGAGGCTGTATCCGTTTTCCTACACATGATTCCAGTTTATCTTACTCTAGGGCAGAGTTGTACTATTTCTTTATCCATGCATCTGCTGATGGACATTTAGGCTGCCCGAAAGATTTAGGGATTGTGAGTTGTACTGCTAGGAATATGGCTATACCGGTGTCACTGGAATAGAATGTCTTTAATTCTTTCAGAAAGAAACTCAGATGGAGCAGTCTGTAGTTTTAGGTTTTTGAGGACTCTCCATACTGATCTGCATAGTGGTTGGACTAGTTTACGGTACCACCAACAGCACAGAAGGGTTCATTTTCTCTCTACAGTGTTGCCAGTATTTGTTTTTATATGACTTACTGATGATGGCCATTCTTTCAAGGGTAGGATGAAATCTCAGTGTTGTTTCAATTTGCATTCCTGTAATGACCAATAGTGTTAATATTTCTTCTGTGGAGTGTCTATTTATTACATGTGCCCATTTTTTGAGAGATAATTTACTCGGGAGCTGTCTTTATATGTATATGTGTGTGTGTGTGTGTGTGTGTGTGTGTGTGTGTGTGTTATTTTGAATCCTGTGTCCTTAATTTGACCTCTAGTTGCTCTTATATGCACTGTCTTTAGTGTTATTTTATTCCAGTGTACAATTCATGTTTTCTTCTTCCTTTGCATTTCTTGGAATTCTGATGGCAATTAGATATTTTAGATGATGCATTTTAACAATTGTGAATACCTGCACTTGCAGATCATGGGGCTTCTTGTTACTTGCCTTTTAATTAATTTAGTCGTTTGTTGGATTATTATGATGATGTCTACTTTCTCATGGTAAGCTTCTGCTGCTGTTGCCCATAAGAAAATCCAGCCTTTGGTATGTTCACAATCACCATAGGATGCAGGGGATTTAGCTCAGTGGAGCTGCAACTGCTTTGCAAGTGCAAGGTCCCCAGTTTGATCTCTGGTACCAAAAAAAAAAAAAAAAAAAGAATCAAAGTCACCATGGGTAACAATGGTTTTGATGGCTCCAAAATTATCTCTCGCCTGACACTAAGCTAGTGAGTTCCATTGTTAACTGGTTGATTGCTGTATTGTTTTGCAGCATTTTAAATGTTATGCTGTACTAATGCTAGAAAACTGGATTTTCCACATCCTCCAGGATTTGCCATTTCTACTATCTATCATAGTTGTATAACCAGTCCATCAAGTTCTCAAGTCTTTGTTTTGGGACTACAAAGATTGAAGTAGACAAAACAGCAAACAGGGAAAGGTGGAGAATGGTCAAAGGAGTGTTTATTACAAAGAATAAAAAAGAAAACTTTCTGTTCATCGGAGAGGGGTGTTTCATGATATGGACACCGTGGAAGTTCAGACTCGGGAGTTTTTATGTAGTTTTTGGTTCTGAAGTATGTGACAGAAAACAGGGATGGTCCTGACTGCAGGTAGGCCTTCACTGTCCAGGTGCACATTACTTCACTGGCATCTTATTCCTCGAAGGTCTTTCCTATTTGATTAAGAACCTATTTGTCTCTTGCATTTCATGAGGCCTTAACAGGCCCTTCTGGTATGCTAACTCACTTAAGCTCTGAACTTTAGTTTAGTTTAAGCTACCTATTCAGGACCTGTGCCCTTTTGCCTAACTTCCTCTGGCTCCTGAATTCAATAGTTACTAGTACATTTAATTATTTTTTGAAGTAATTCTATAAAACATGTATTTGTGGCCAGTGAGGTTTCTGCTTCTTTAGCTTAGTGGCCAGCTGATGACTGAATAATGATTTCTTTAAATGTCTAGAAGGAATAAATCTCCCAGGTTTTTGCCTGGGGCTGAGCTCTGACTGAGGCACATCTTCAATTTTCAGCCAGGTATTTTAAACTTCACCTGTGCTTTCATCTCCTCTTTGCACAGATCAGCAAGGTCATCCAGAAGTAAGAGCTCAGAGCTTTCTCTGGACCTTCCTCAGCAATTGCACAGCCTTGGTAATGCATAGAGCACTATACAAGGTGTTCTTCTAAACCATGAGGAATGTGTTGGAGCTTTGCCAAGCCCCTGTGGACCTATTATTCTTCAGCCTTTTTCCCTCCAACTTTTTGCTTATTCTGTTGCTTTTCCATTAGTGATAGCCTCAGGGCTGGAATAGGTTCGTAAAACTGGTTGCAACCCTAGTCATATTCATGGCTTTAAACTGTGAATTTGACATCTGGAAAGCAAGGTGTTTTATTTACATTTTACTTCCTCTCATTTGGTTAAATACTTATTCTTTGTCTCTTGCATTTTATTAGACCCTGATAGTCCATTTCATATGTTAACTCAAGCACTTAGGCTCCAACTTTTAGCTTAGTTTGTCTATTGAGACCGTACCATAGCTGACAAACTTCTGTCTGCTAGCTTCAGAAGGACTATAGAAAATGCCTTTTGCACATAGCTCATCCTGCCATATGTTTTTCTTGAGTTACTTCCCAGAATAAGAAATACAGTAAATTTAGAAAAGCATAGTTTTGTTAATGGACATCATCATTCACGTGTCAGATAGATTACGTGGTACATTACAAATCTTATAGAATCTTACAATTTTTACCTTAAGCATCCATGTTTGGTAAAATTGAGTAAAATGAAAAGATTATGTATTTTATACATAAATGCTTACTCACCTATGATTTCTTCTACCGTTCATAGTTTCTTGTTTTCTTTCATCATCAAGAACTTGCTTTACCAAGTCTCAGAGTGGACACCTATGACTAGTAATTCTATTTTTGGTTGCATGAAAATATTTTTCTTCTTACCTCCAATTCAAGGGATAGCTTCACTGAACATAAAATTATTGGTTGTTACTTTCTGCCAGTTTCTTGAAATTGACTTTTGATTATCTTCTGGCTTCTTATTTTATGATGTCAGCTGGCAATTATTGTTTTACTGTATACTCTATATTTTCAAATTTTTCTCACTTTATTTATGTATTTGCAGTGCTGCAGGTTAAATCTAGCACCTAATGAATATTAAGCAAGTGCTATACCACTGAAATATACCCCCAGTCCAGTAACTGTCTTTTCCTTTTATTTATTTATTTTTTGCCCACATGACTGCACGTGCGCACATGCGTAGGTGCTTGCCTGGCGTGTGTCTGGTACTGAGGATGGAATCCATAGGTATTCTATTACTGTGCTACATCTCTAGGATCACCAGCCCTATTTTTTTTTTAGAGGGGGTCTAAGTTGTTTGGTTTGGGTTTGAACTTCCAAGAATCCTCCTGCTTCAGTCTCTGGAGGAGCCAGCATTACAGGAATGCTGTACTCTACTTGGCTATAATTGTATACTGACATATATAATTATATACTGATATCTCTCTCACATGCCATATCCAATCAGCTGCCATTTGCTTTTAGTAGAACTTCCTAAATATCTCAAAATCCACCTATTTCTTTTAATCCCTTGCACTCCTCCTTTAATTTTGTCTTTCCTCTTCTCTTGCATAGTACTCTTTCTTTCAAACTGTTTTAAGAGAATTAGGGTCACCTTCTGAGTTTTTACTTCCCACGTGGGATCCAGGTTCTCATTGTCTTGCCCCATGACCTATTGTATTTTTCTCTTATGTATCTTCACACCCTCTCTTCTAAATATTTTCTGTGTACATATGAATGATGTTCAACCATCTGATTTTATTTTTAATAAAAATATCCAAACCAATATAATTACATTTTTTCACCACCAGATTTCTGGTGGCTTCATAGAATCAACAAACATTCATTTAAACCATTTTTTATATCCAATTAGCAATTCTGCTAATTTTGCTAACACTTAATTCTCAACCATGTCGTCCCTTCCTTCCCTTTCTCTATATATGCCCTGGTAACTCCGGCCATCCATTCATACTATTAATTATTCTAATAAAAAAGTAATGGCCCTTTTCCTGTCTTGATGTAATTCTTTTGGTTATTTCTTATTTTGCTCCCTCAGAATCTTTATTGAGCATTTTTTTTACCAGATATTCTTCCTCTAGAGGAAAATTCATTCTGTTATTTCTTTCATATAAACACTTATTTATACTTCCTCTCTTGACTATTCCCCACTCCACTATAATTGTTAACTCTGTAAGCACCTCTTCATTTTTCAAGACTGATGAAATGTTTCAAATTCTAGATGCCTCTGTGTTATTTGAAACTGATAAGGATCTTCAGATCTGCTGTTATGACCTAAATTTTATGTGCACAGAAATATTACCACGCTGCTAGTACTTGCTTTGCAAATTTTGCTACAAGTGTTTTTTATCTTACTAGAAAATGGGAAAAGTTTTTCACACCAGATTTAATAACAATGACAACCATTTAATGTCTGCTGTCATGCCAAAAATGACTATAAGACACTATCGGCCTTATGATGCACCATAAATGCACAGATTTTCAAACTGCAATGAAATGTCCCTTTTAGAATCAATGGAAAATGGTGCTATTGTCTAATGGTTTGAAAAGAACTGATCTGTGTTGCTTGAATTCAAGGTTTTAGGATATGCTATAGGTATCTTCGTAGGTCCTCTGAAAGTTCCTTCTTTGCAGTAGAATAACTTCACTGAGTAGTGAGCTTTTCATGAAATTAGAGTAAGATAATGATACATGCGAAGTACGTGATGCAGATAAGGTACCAGAGTCAGCGAGCACTTATAACACGCACTGAGTCCACGAGTTAGTAGTAGCACCAATAATAGCAGAAGTTGTTGCAGTAGCATTCATTAGTTTTAATAAATAGTAGTAGTAGTGGCATGCTTTTCAATAAAATTAGAATTATATATTACTGAATTCAGTGTTTCTCAAATGCTAAGCAAGTTTTGATAGGTATATTGAAGATAATATTTTCTCTAGTTTTAAGAAACATTAATAAACAGTAACCATTTATAGGATTTTGCGAGAACTGAATGAAATGTTGCATGCAAAATATTTGACCATTTATTAATTGTAATTGTACTTTAGATGCAAAGTAGAACATGAATTATAACCAGTCTTTGTTGCTTTTGAGATTCTAAGGAAAGCAATCTGGAATTATTAAAGTTAACCTCAGAAACATTAAGTGACTCCACTTAAGAATTCTGTGCATGTTTCTCATCTGAATTGAATAAAATGATATATAAAAGCACATAAGAACCATAAAGTATTTGGCTTAGTGTGTGACAAATAGGACCACTCAGTGAAAAGTAGTTGTTATCGTAATTGTTGCAGTTAGCATTTTCATTGGCAGCTCATTTCCACTTTCCTTCTTGGCCACGTTGAAGATTTCAAAAATATCAAAGATTGTCTCATTATATTTGCTGAGTTATTTAACTTTTCTGAGGTTAACTTCATCAAATAGTATATGACTTTTAAGTTATTTATGAAAATGTTTGAGATAATGCATTTAAAGTGTTTTATTGCTAATACTAATATTGCTCATTTTATTGCTAATGTTTAAATTTTTCTAACCTCATAATAGCACATGAATTACTATTAGTTGAACTAAAAATGCTAAAGAAGACTTTAGATGTTTGCTAGATTAACTCTTCCGGATCTAAGAAATTTCATCCACTAACACAGAAGAGCATTTCTCAAACTCTCTGGTGTCAAGATCCCTGTATATAATTGGAAATAACTGAGGGTGCCAAAGAGTTCTTGTTTATCGGAATTATATCTAACGATATTTGTAGTATTAGAAATTAAAATTTACTTGGAATGTTTAAAATTTTCATGAATTACTTTAGGTAACAATAAATGTTAGCATAAGTAACATTTTTATAAAAGGTAACTGTAATTTCAAATGAATCAGAAAGAAAATAAGGATCATTTTATAGCTTTGAAAACCTCTTAAATGTCCAATTTAATGCAATGGTGGGTCACTGTCACATATGTAACTCAATCTATTGTGATAACATAGTTTGACTGGACACTTATGAAAAAATATAGTTTTTAGTACAAATAATTGGGAAAGGAAAATATAAAAATCTAAGAGTCACAAAGGCTCCCAGGGTCCTTGAACCACACCTTGAGAAATGCTGACACTTGAAATTTTTAACGTTATTGCATAAGATAGTTTGTACATGATATATTGCTCTTCCTGCTCTTTCTGTGGTCATTATTATTATAATCTGAGATTCTCACAAACAGGTGAATTTCTTGTTTGTTGACTGCATTCATGGTTTCTAAAACAAATTATATGATGGTAAAAATTTGGTAACATGTTTAAAATACTTCACCAAATAATGCCAGGTGCACAGAGTTTTTAATCAAATTGACAGCACATTTTACAGCTGAATTATCCACAGTAAATACATTGGCTGAGTTCCTGGCACACAGGATGCACTCAATAAATGGCAATGATTGGAATCATCCTTTCTTCAATGTGTGGAAATTATACAAATAGATACCAGAGGTAAAATTTGCCTCAAATAGCCAGTAATACCTTCAGCTCACCTACAATGACTCTACACTCCTTTCCTGTTGTCCTTTGACAAGGACATCTTTTAGACTTGAGTCCCTTTGGAAAATGAGTAAATCTTTCAACAGAAACAAGCTACTGGCACATACCTGTAATCCCAGCACTGTGGCAGGGTGAGGCAGAAGAATCACAAGTTTGAGTCCAACCAGGGCAACTTAGTGACTTAGTGACATGTAAACAAAAATGTTTAAAGAGAGCAAGGGGCAAGGAGTCTGGGGATGTGGCTTAATGTGGAGGGCCTGGGCTCAGTCTCCAGTTTAAAAAAAAAAAAAAAAACAGATGAGAAAGAAACACCACACAAGACCTGGGCACTCCTATAATGTTGACCTCTCTGATCTTCCAGCCCATGTATGAGTCCTTCCCCAAAGTTCATAGGTCACTAAGAATACCTAGAAATTTGTACAGCATTTCCTGTAGGAAATTCAGTCTCTAAATCTAAGTATGCCTGTGTCAGTCAGGATGCCTCCAGAGTGGATTCCCAGAGGCATTCCCAGCCTCAGGCTCTGGGCTCTTTACCATACTACTGGGAGGGGGAAGAGAGGAGGTACTTGCAAGGGGTTCACCTTCACTGGACCTTCTGCTGCTCTTGCCAGAGCATCCTGGGAAGATGTAAGACTTTCTACCAACATTTTGTCAGAAAGCAGCTTCCTTCTCTGCAATTATATGAAAGTGTTGGATGTTTCTTTGAGAAGTCATCCCTTTCAAAGTCTTGAGATTTTTCTCTGAGGTCTTAACAGATATGCTTTAGTTTATTTCAGAACATACCTCTGTGTATTCTTTTTTTTTAATTTCCTAAAATTATTAAACTTTTTGAATGGAAACTGTCAATAGTAACAAAAGTAAAATTATATAATAAAAACCCATGTACTCATAACCCAGCTCCAGCATGTTAAAAAAATTATATAGACTATCTTCTTTCACTTACATTCTCATCCACTTCTTCCTCTGGTATTATTTGAAATAAATTCCTCACACCACCATGCTTCATTCTGACACATTTCAAGATACATACCTGAAAATATAAAAACTACTTTTCAACAGAAGCATGATATCAATATCTCACCTGAATACAAATGTGCAATAATGTTCTAATAACATTGAAAGTCTGTCATTGTTCAAATCTCTAACCGCCTTAGGAAAAATGTTGAAAAATTGTTTCCATCAAGATCCCAAACTGGTCCATGTGGTGTGATTATGTGACAGCTCTTTGTTAGTGTGTCTTAAATCTGTAGGCTCACCCTCTTTACCTTTCTCTTTTGAAATTTTTTTTTATTTCTTTTCTCCTTCTTCTTCACCTCCTCCTCCTCCTCCTTCTTCTTCTTTTTGCCATAATAGAATCAAACCCAAGGGCCATACATGTTAGACAACTGCTCTACCACTGAGCTATATTCCCAGCTCTCTGTCTTTTGTCTTTTCTTAATCCTATATTAGTTTCCTTAAATTCAGAATACTTTCAGCTATTCAACCCTTCATTAAACCATTTCATTAATGATAAACCAGTACTGGCTTCTTTAGGCCAAGCTTCATTTGCACTCTTTTTAGAATTTATTTTTTTGAATATAGGTTCTTACAATACCAGATGAAAGCTTTCCTACTTGTCATTTTTAACTCTTAAGAAACATGAACCATGTGATTGTCACACTCTATATCCCCGAGGAACTGTAGAAGTTCTAAACACTGCATCAGACTTGGGCAAACTCACCCATCTGACCCTTGTCACTCTTCCCAATCAGAGTTCAAAGGTCTCTTCAGTCAGATGGGCAATGCTCTACATAAGGAGACTTTCTGTATGCAGTGTCTCAAAGTTTCTCCTCACTTTTCTTACTCTCGAGCAGCACACTTAATTTAGAGTTGTGGACAAGCATGTGACACTATCCAAAGGAATCTTGTCACATTGTTTCTGCTTCTCACTGTCACTTGGCCTTTTACTAGAAAAAGACCCTGCCTGTTACAATTTCAGTGTCTGAATGAGGAGACGTACAGATCACTTTCCAAACATTCTTTCTTCCTTTTATCTTCTTAAGAATTAAAAAGCAATCAACACCCTCAGCAAGCTCTAGCAAAAAACATCAACCATTTTTTCCTTCTTGCTATATCTGATGAGGGGCTCAGATGTCAAGTAGGGCCTGTCCATCATTGCTGGGTTCCTCACACAGTTCCTTGGGAGTCCCCGGAAGTCAGCCAAGGACCGAGACAGCTCACCGCTGCCTCCTCTCCCAGCTCACATGTGGCTGCTCACCAGCCCAGGATTCCTCACCATCTCTGATGGAATCCACAGTATAATTTGAATGTGTGGTGACTTCAACTTCTCTAAAACCCGAAGGGATAAAACTAAACATTAAAATGTAATTTCATTTGAAGTCATCTCTGCATATCAGTGCATACTGAACTGTTCAAGATGTACTGTAGTTATCTCCAGAAGTTTCCAGGAGGTTTCAACAGAGGTTTGGCCATAACATCAGCTTCTACCACCTCAGTAATACCCCCTAGAGCCTATTTATTGAAGGAAGAGTTCATAGATGTTCTTTTTTAAAAAATGCTCAAAACTTTATATTAAAATAGGACAACTGTCCTTCTCCCAAGCCAGAATTGCACTACTGGCCCCTTTCCTAATTTTTGTTTTGGGTGTTTTGCTTGTTTGTTAGTTTTTGCTAAAAAGAACCTTTTTCATTTCTGATTACAGGATTTTTTTTTTTTGTCTACCTGTCAGATAGTCCATCAATTTTCATTGGCCATTATTACTATCACAGGTGGTTTGAGTATCATTTTAACTGAATTTTGATGACTTTTGCTACAAAATGACTTCAGTCAGGGCTAGGGATTTATCTCAGTGGTTCAGGCGCCTGCCTCACAAGTGCAAGGTCCAGAGTTTAATCCCCAGTACCTCCCCCCAAAATAAAAGACTTTAGTAACATCATTGAAGAAAGATATGAATTTATTCTTTGATTCAAAAAATATTTTTTGAGTGCCTCCTAAGAGCTGGGACAATTCTAAGAACCGGAAATATGGCAAAACAGAGGCAACCTACTGTCCGATACAACCAGATCTCTAATAATCGCGATACTCATGATTACATGCCTTCTTTCTTCAGAGATGTAGGGAAAAGACGTTCATTCCCAAGAGGAAAAGAGCCTGCGACTTCTTCTCATACTGCTGCTACTTCACGTGGCTCTCAGCTATGCTGTGAACAGCTTTCAACAAACGTGAATTCTAAGTCGCCTTGAGTAATGCAAACAAATGATGATGGCACTGTACAAATCCAGCCGCTGCTTCCATGGGCTTTAACGCGCTCCCGCCTCTTATTCCCTCAGGTGTGTCAGTGCCCATCCCAGTGATCGGACTGCGGAATGAAGACAAAGTGTTCCTGAACAACACGACGTGCGTGCTCAACGACCCGAACTTCGTGCTGATCGGATCCTTCGTGGCGTTCTTCATCCCTCTGACGATCATGGTGATCACATATTTCCTGACCATCTACGTGCTGCGCAGACAAGCCCTCATGCTGCTGCGTGGCCAGCTCGACGAGCCCCTGGGCCCCAGCCTGGACTTTCTGAAGTGCTGCAAGTGGAACACCGCTGAAGACGAGAATCCAGCAAACCCCGGCGAAGATGGGAACCAGCGCCCCAAGAAGAAGAAGAAGAAGGAGCGACGTCCTCGCGGCACCATGCAGGCGATCAACAATGAAAAGAAGGCGTCGAAAGTCCTTGGCATTGTGTTCTTTGTGTTTCTGGTTATGTGGTGCCCGTTTTTCATTACCAATATTCTGTCGGTTCTGTGCGAGAAATCCTGTAATCAGAAGCTCATGGAAAAGCTTCTGAACGTGTTTGTTTGGATTGGCTATGTCTGTTCGGGAATTAATCCTCTGGTGTACACGCTCTTCAACAAGGTTTACCGCAGGGCTTTCTCCAACTATTTGCGCTGCAAGTATAAGGCCGATAAAAAGCCTCCTGTCAGGCATGTTCCCAGAGTGGCCGCCACTGCGTTGTCTGGGAGGGAGCTTAATGTTAATATTTACCGCCACACCAATGAGCGCGTGGTTAGGAAAGCTAACGAGCGCAAGCGCGAGCCTGGCATAGAGATGCAAGTGGAGAATCTGGAGCTCCCAGTAAACCCTTCCAATGTGGTTAGCGAGAGGATTAGCAGTGTGTGAGACAGAGCAGTGCAGTCTCCTTTCAAGCAAGCTACAGTGGCAGGAAAATCTTTAACTTTCTGTTGGTCGTATCTACTGTAAATATTGCTGTGTGAAACAGTGTTTTTATATATAGCTTTGCAACCCTGTACTTTATAATCATGCTTACAATAGCGAGATTTAGGGTTCTATATTTACTGTTTATAATAGATGGAGACTAAGTTATTTTGATTCTTTGATGGATAAAGTGTCTATGTTTTTATGCCTGTCCTTCCTTCTCCTCTCTCCTATTTCCCTTTCTCTCTCTCTCTCTCTCTCTCTCTCTCTCTCTCTCTCTCTCTCCCTCTCTCTCTCTCTTTCTCTCTCTTCCTCAGAAAAGTTAATGTTCATCTCAGGTGGCATTTGCGGGAGACCAGAATGATGCACATTATAGTGGTGACATTTCAACCACGTCTAAATTGACAAATTCTGTGCAATCTTTTTCCAGGTTTACAGTAAATATACACTTTAACTTCTTGCTCTGTTCATCTGCATATATAAACGCAGTAACATAGGTTCTGCCTTTTGAAACATCCACAGTGAGTTGTGCAGAACTTCACTTTCTGGTTACTTACAGAGACAAAATTTGACCTTGTCAGAATGTCGTATTGATATTTTGCTGCAATGTCAGAAGACTACAGAAGTGGAAGGACAACAAAGAGATATATACACCAACAGCTTTCACTTCTTAAGGACAATTTTCAAATTCTGATTATTATGATGAGCAAACTGGAATTAGTGTTTTCATTCTGGTCCTTAGTAAATACCTAATTTGTGACTAAACTGGGGAACTGAGATACCAGAGTTATTTCCTAATCCAGGATTCAATATCAATTGGGTTTTGATCTAAGAATTCTGGAAATTTGTGTTACACACAAAGTGAAATTAGTATTTTGAGCCTTATTAAAGTATTTTCTTAATTATGGTACCTCTGTCTATAGGACCCAATTTAGCAGTCCATTTTTAAGTAAAACTTGTATAGGATGCACAGATGACAAAAAACTTGGAATGTTTTACTTGATTAAGGACTACCAAATTAGGCCCTTAGAATGTGGGAAAAAAAAAAGAAATTCAAACTCTACTTTATTGAACTCTGGGAATAACAGAAATACAGAGTTTCTATTTGGATTTTAAACAAAATTTATCACATTTTCAGGTCCTTCCAAACTCTCTAGTGCAGGAAAAGGCTGGGGCTAATTTGTAAAAAGTGGCAAGCACTTCATCGTTTTGCAATTACATATGAGAAACTTCAATCCTTGTTAAATATAGTGTTGTGTTAAAATAAGTACTGGCCCTTGTGTCACCCCTAGGCCTGCTGCTCTCCCAGAATTCAGCATACTTTTAGTAGTTTGTAAGCCGTGAAAGGTTTCCAAGCATTGCTAAAATAAGATTATTAACCCTATGCTGTGTGCAGAGTATACACGTGTTTCTAGTGTTCCGTGTGTGTTCATTTTGTACAACTGTGGGTAAAATTTCTGAAGAATTTATGATGCTATTTCTTCTCCTGACAGTTACTTACTCACTTCAGAGTGTGCTTGTTAGTATCTTAGATTTGGTGACCGCAGAATCTAAATTTCCAAAACCCGTCATCTGTGTCCTCAACACACAGCATAGTTAAGTTCAACAGCCTGCCACACGGGCAGTGGGAGAGCGGCTGTATCTGAGGAAACTCATACAGTCTCTTCATGATTTACAACACTGCCAAATAGCCAGCCAATTGCTTGAGCATGCCCAAATATAAGAAGAAAGTACAGTCTACCTGCCTGTTAGGTCAGTTGAGCTGCATGTTAAAACAATTATCTGAAATGGAACAAGATGATCTAATTCTTACTGAAATGAAAATGTCTGATGAAACACAGCATGCATTTAGCATGAGTTCTGCACATACAGACGGTGTCCTGCATGTACACCATGTATGTTGCATGAATCCATTGATTTGTACTAATGTAGGGCAGAGTAGCTGGTATCAAAAGGACTGAAGAAAATGCTTCAGTGATCCTGGAAAGACCACACGTTCAGACCTGAAGCATTGTGAGGATTAAGAAAACTGGAAACATCTGATTTCTTAATGATCAGGGCAAGCTCATAGCACATGTTTTACAGAGAAGATATCAACCATGGATTTCCAAAAGCACTAGCAATAAGGTGAATGGTAATAGCTTATAGCACATCTGTTAATAATTCTTATATCATCAAGTAGTAGTACTTAATAGTACTCAACACAGTAATTATCCTCAAATTGTGTGCTATTCATAAGTTCTGTGCGGTTTGGTATGAAACAAATATACTCATTTGGATATAAATTTAACAGTTCGGTGTTAAATCTACAAACTTTTATAAATGTTTTAAAAAAAAAAGTCCATGTGATAAATGTAAACATGGTGAATTTACTGTCAACCAAAAAAATCATTTTGATGTACTATTCTATGTGTGTATCTATTTAAAACACGTGCAACAGACTGCCTTATATTATTTCCTGTAATTATTCTCCTTTGTCAAATGGTACTTTTTGTGAATGGTTGCAAAATGTTGTCTTATTTTTGATTCTTGTATGTTAGCCATTGCAGGTTTTTGTGATACTTCCTATTAATTTATTAAATTTATCAAATGTTGGCTAATATGTCCTGTGTCTTTTTTTCCCCCTGAATCTTCCAAGGTCTAAATATATTCCTTTACTTCATTTTCTTTGAATACTGAACAGTATAAAATAAGCATACAAAGGCAAATTTTTTTAAACTAATTTGCTATATACTTAAAGACTATGACATTAGGAGGGTGTGGTGGCACATGTCTGCAATCCCAACACTAGGAGACAAGTAGGAGGGTTTCAAACTGGAGTCTAGCATGGACAACTTAACAAATTAACAACACCTTATCTCAAAAATAGAAACTCAAGGGGCTGGGGATTTAGCTCAGTGGTTCCGGACCCTGCCTTGCAAGTATATGGTCCTGAGTTTGATCCTCAGCAACCACATACAACAATGCCGGGTGTGGTGACTCACACCCACCAGCAATCAGTACCACATACCACAGGGCTGGGCATGGTGGCTTACATCTATGATTCCAGTACTTGGGAGGCAAAGGCAGGAGGATTGCTGAGTTTGAGGCTGACTTCAGGACCAGCCTAAACTACAAAGTGAGACCCTGTCTCCAAAAAATAGAAACTCAAAAGGGGCTGGGAATGTAACTCAGTATAAAGGCCCTGGGTTTAGTCTTTGGTACAGAAAAAAATTAAGAAGTATGATGAATGACAATGACATCACCAACTGCTCATGAGAACAGCTATATTCTAGATTGTCCTACTTTCCTGCCCTGAGCTTAGTTTGCCATAGCCCATGGGCTGTGCTCGCTATCAGTATCATTACTGTGTTCTTCCCACTAGCCTCTTAAGTTCTCTAACAACAGAAATGTCCATGCCTCTCTTGTTGATGGTTTTATTGCTAGCATTTAACCACCACTATGCACTGAGCAGATATGCACCAAGTACTATATAGTATTTGCAGGTATTGTATCACCTGTTCTTATTGTCAGAATGGGCCCCTACAAGTCCTAACTCTTCAGTAGTGTGGTAGGGGAGAGTCACTCCGACTTAGGTCTTATCTTAGATGGCTTGGACACCTAGGAAGTCATCACAGCCACCATCCTAGGCAATCTATTCTTGTCTACCAGGAATGATGAAACACATTCACCTTTTCTCCTAATATATACACCTTCCTGGTGCTGCATTAGTGTAAGTGACACTGACCTGACTTCAGGTCCCTGAGAAGAAAGCATCAATGCTTCATTCCCTTGCAATCATGGATTGTTTGGTTCCCAGAGGGATCAAGAGGTAAAAGCTCAACTGCTACTTGAATCAAAAGGATCACTGATGCCCATGGCCAAAATAATCTTGTTGTGTAAAGCTTGAGTGACGTATACTAATCCTGAGGCAGTAGAGAGAGGCTGAAATGCCCAGATGGCCCAGAGCTGGAGTCACTACTCTCAGTGAAAAGAAAGATGGGCAAGAGAACACTAAAGCACTGCAGTTCATAGCACTTGAAGGCCTTATTGGCCTGAAGAAGGAGAAACAGAAGGACACTTCTTGCCATCAAGTAACAGCAGCTTCCTCAAAACCATACAATTTTCCAGCTTCCACTAAGTGTATCAGGCCCACTTTTCTCTGTGTATTTGCTGTGCACATGTGTCACAATATCACCTATAGAAAAGACTGTGTTAGAAAGAGGTAGTTTTGATGTACCCACACGAGTAGGTGGCATCCTAGTGGCTCTTAAACATTATGTGATCTGGACACACTTAGAATATAAATAACACTAAAGTACAGATTAAGTTGCCACAATGGTATAAATTCTGAGCAAGAAGAAAATGAGTATGATGGTGAGTATCTATAATTGCAGCACTCTGGGAAACTCAAGCAGGAGGATCACATGTTCGAGCCCAGTATTTGCAGCTGAGTGACTTAGCAAGACCCTGTTTTAAAAAAAAAAGGCTTGAAGGGGCTGGAGATGTAGCTTAATTACAAAGATCCTGTGAGTGCAACCTCATGGTCTGAAAAGCAATCTGCAGTGGAGGGGTGTGTGTGGGATATTATTTGCTCTTTGTAGCTACATTCATGGGGGAAGTGAAGAAGGGAGGACCGTGTGGCACAGCTGCAATAAGAATCTATTTCCTTGGGGCAGGGGATACAGCTCAGTGGTTCCTGCGCCTGTCTTGCAAGCGGAGGGACTCGGGTTCCATCCCTGGTAACCACATAACAATACTGGGCGTGTAGATTCATCCCAGCAGCAATCAGTACCACATACCACAGTGCCGGGCATGGTGGCTCACGCCTGTAATCCCAGCACTCGGGAGGCAGAGGCAGGAGGATTGCTGTGATGTGAATTGGAGGCTGAGCTCAGGGCCAGCCTAAACCACAAAGCAAGACCCTGTCTCAAAAAACCTTAAAAAAAAAAAAAAAAAAGAATCTATTTCCTCTTAGCTTTTAGAGGCTGAGATATACCACATAACCTCATTTTCTTTAGAAGTTAAATTGAATCTTATAAGTTCATAGAAACAAACACACACCCTTCCTGGTCAATGATGCATTTTCTCAGAGACTATAATTCTAAAATTGGAAAGATTAAGAGGTCAATAACCAAATAATGTCACACTAGCTGGTCCCCATGTGAACCTATGAATTTAGCATAGTCCTTTCAGAGCTGTTCCAGGGTGGGGAAAAAGGGCCAGGCCCATTCACCTCCACTGCTTCTAAAAGAGATGTGACCTTATACCCGGCTGCTCTTCAACAAAGCAGCTCTTAAAGAGAACTTTTAACTGAGAACTGCAGCCATCTTAACTCCTGGGAATTAAGCCCTTTGGTCCTAAAAGTGACAGAATAAAACAGCATCCATGACAAACATTTACTGAGTTGAAAAAGATTCACCTCTACTATGACTTGTTTTTATACTGTACTCTTGATAATAAATTTGTGTGTTCTCCACATCAAACCATTTTCCTTTTCTCTGCAGTCACCAACTAGATATCTAACGATTTCACTTAACTAGTGAATGACAATAAAATCAACCTAGTCAAAAACAAAGGCCATTATGTTTAGTTAGGACTAGTCAGGATTGCAGTACAGGATTCTATAGTCCTGAAAATGTGCCCTGAGGTTTTACAGAATGGTGCTTGTGTTTATAGCTTTAAACCACAAAAAAAGGTCATGGTTACAACTCCAGTTAATCAAGAATCAATTGATACTGGCAAAAGTTAAGCTTTCTCATAAGAAAGGGGTTGGGAGCAGTCTCAGACTTCACGTGGTTTGGAGGGAAGTGCTAGTTGTACAAAATGTCAGCAGGAGCTAGCTGTGGTTTGAAGGTCAAAGGTCAGCTCGCACGGGAGCCCTGTCTGCGGTCCAGTCAAAAGTTCAGCTCAGACGTGTTTGAGATCTGATTGATGATGGCCTCCCAACTCCATTTAATGTGTCCCCACAAACCAATGCTGCTCAATTTGCTTTTACCTGATGTTTTTAACCCACAGAGGATGGCACTAATTTTGTCATAAATGGGCATGAACATGGATATGTCACACTTGTCGGGTTTGACTTAAATCAATCCTTCACAAACAAACAAGAGAAAGCAAACAAGCTGCTTTTAGAAAATAATAGCAGCTTCTCAGTAAATAGGGCAAATGGACTCAAAAAGAAATATATAACCCCCGGTGCCAAAAAGTCCAATGACTGTCTATACATCTGAGCAGATCGTCCTTCGGCGTCCAGGTCATAAATATTTCACCCCAGATTCCTCAACCCCTCATTACCTATATAAGCCTAATTCCTTTCCCAGTTTATTGCTAACATCTCTCTCCGGGTGTGAGCCCATCCACTCACAGATGAAATTTTTCCCAGCTCACTACCACTGATTCTTCTCTCCCAACGTCAGACCATTCACACACGAATGTGATGTACTGCACTTTCTCCAGCCAGCTGCTGGACTCTCCTGATTTTAGTCTCTGTTCGCTGGGATACACTTTTCTTCCAAAAGCCTATTTTTTGACAAGTGGATTCTTTATAACAACACCATGTTTATAATATTTCTATTAATTAATTGCCAACTTTAATTTTGAGTTTTATTATAATAAACAATGAATACTTACAAAAAAATCACAAAAATAAAGTATTGAATTTTTCAGGTTTATTGAATACTTATATAAAAGCATCAGAATTTTCAATATAGACTAGTTTTGGGTATACGAAGTCTGAACGAGAAAAAACGGAAATAAATTCTTATAGAACTATAATTAAAATATTAATAGCACTCTATAAAATAATCTTTACTTCAATTATCACACCTAAAGCAGTCTGCACACATAACAACAGCATGTTCCATACACACGTATCGTGTACAAAATCCAAAAGAAAACTTACAGTATGCCCCGGCACAAGGTAAATAGTCCCATTCCAAAATGAAAGTATATGAATGTCACAAAGAGGAATCATACTAATAAGACCAAAACCCATCGGAGCACACAGTAAATCCTATAGCTTCGTGTCCAGCACCTAGGGCATGCATTAGCCTACCATGAGCTCTGAAAGACTTGGGAAGCCCCACTACTACTGCCGTGCTGACTGCAGTACGCACAGTAGCTATCTAGACACCTCTGTTCATTGCTTGAAGCTTGCTTCAGTTAAACATTCCACACTCTTGGCAACTCCAACTGCAGTGGGTGGAGACTGGCTGCTTCTCAAGATGCATCCTTCCCATTGAGCCAATGCAAAGTACAGCAAAACCTCAGTCTGCATAAATTCATTTGGGAAATATCCAAGCTACTTACATATCAAAAGGAACTTCTCCATTAAAATAATGCAAACTCAGATGTTCTGTCCCACAATCCAAAAATATTCTTATAAAATGATTCTAATATCATAAGAGAAAATACAATATATAAAGAGAAATAAATTAATGTACACAGCTCTGAAAATCTTCAGGGCTGGTTGTGAGTGACAAGATGGGAGTGTTACTGTGTAGGACACTTTCACTGTCACTAATGGAATCACTGCTTCCTACTGGCTCAATGGAATCTTTTGTTTTTGTGTATCTTTAATAAGGAATCTATCCTTATGCCTCTTTTTGAAGATTTTTTAAAGAAATTTCATATTCCATTGTTATTAAGCAGATTCATCACTCATACTGTTACAGCTCTGTGAGTTGCTTTTTGACAGAATTTTGGACTATTTCCCACATCTCCCTAATTTCATATGAAATGAGGTGTTGCCCTACCTTTTTCTCCTCTTTTGCAGACAAAATCTCTTCTATAACCTCTTATTACTGGAAGATGATCACTCACCACAATCCCACGGCGAGGCAGGGTGGAAAAGAACCATTGGCTCAGTTATGATAATGTGATACTCAGCATAACATACTACTCATACTGTGAAACATTGTTCATTGACCAAAGTAAAATTTATTAGAAATGTTTGTTCACCTTCTGGGACACTTGAAGAATGAGTTTCTGGCAATCCAAAGTTTACTATACTCAATTCTTTTTAATAATGCTTATCTATTTAGTAACCACAGTGTCCTTGGCC